>JAYJMB010003859.1:0-13607 GCA_036873735.1 Pouteria campechiana
AAATACAATGTAGGATATAAAAGACATAAAATATAAGAATTCTGAAAAAGGATAACTGCTCGTATTTACAAGAATTTTAATAAGTCACGCAATCAAAGTTCATTAACTATAATATATAAGTTTTATTAACATCAATTGTTATGCGCATTTACTTTTCAAGATTTTTATCTAAGGGGGCAATTTTTTATAAAATTCAAAATTTATAACTTTAAGGAATGGGGAAATTCATTTGTTGAATTTTTTAGGCAAAGATAAAATACTGAAATGCATTTTCAAAAATTGAAGGGGGGCAATTGCCCACCCTAACTCCATGTGGCTCCACCAGCGTCGGTGAGGTGAGCAAGTCTATGCTCAAAATCTGCCACATGCTTCACGTGTTAACGATAATTTGATGGCCCCAGTCGATGGCCAACACCTCTATCTTTGGTACAATGATTTATAATTGTTTGGATAGTTGGAAGTTAGGGGTGCAACTTAGGTCGGGTTGCCCCAAGCCCGCCCAACCCAACTAGACATTTTTAAGGGTTTGGCTTCATATGTTTCAAAAATTGAGTTTTGAATTCGGGTTAAACCCAACCCAAATCCAAACCCTGTAGGTTACTATTCCACCTACCTACCACTTCATCGCATATCCAATTCTACTCTAGAACTTGCTTCCTCATAGGGGTGCAACTTGGGTATGATACTAGCGAACCAAATCAGAACTCACCTAATTTTTATAGGTTTGGTTCTACTTTTTTAATTCGAAGGGTAGGGTCAGTTCCACCTTTTTAACCCATATTCATTTTTAGAGTATGTTAGGTTCAAGGCATTAAATACCTGAACCAAACCAATTTGCATGAATTATTAAAAGAAATACTAAAACACTTAACAAGCTAATACAACTTGACCTATTTTCATCGTTAAATGTATATTTTACATTTTTACATTGTACGTGCATTTATACTTTAAAGCTTAAAGATTACTCAATGAATTTTGCTCTCATCCTTTTAATAAATTACTAATTATCTCTAATTTGATTTTTATGATGTTACAACAATCAACTATAATCGAGATATCTTATGGACACAAGGTAAGCAAGCAAAGGGTTGAAGTTCAAACTTCCATTTATATTTTATGATATGCTTTTTTTTTATTTTGACCAAATGTTCTTTATTCATACTTAGATTATATATAACTAGGACTATACGATTAGTTGATAATTCAATTAAACTTAATTTTGAAAGAACCAATCTTGACCCAGACTCAAACCAACCCAATTTTAAAAAAAAGTAGAATAGGTTCTAATCGAATCAACCTAAATATAAGACAGAGTAAGATTTTTATAAATAAGTTTAAGATAGGATCAATTAAGAATCAACCCGAACTGGACCAAGTTGCACTCACTTCCTCGTAGGCTACTGACTATGCCTCCAACGACCAAACTCAAGCCGCACCCTGACAGAGCCAAAAATTGGGTCCAGAAACCCATTTTCTCACTGCTGCTACCAAAGCCCCTTGTCTCATCTCTGAATTGATTTTGTCGAAGCCTCTTGGCATCTCCCTCCCATCTAGCGGTTGGCAATTGTCTTTTCGGTGACCTAACCGAACCTGTGCGTCGGACAGAGCTAAAAATGGGAAACTCGTTCCCTCTGTCGTCGCTGCTGCCAAAACCGACACCAACGACTCTCTTAATCTATTCTGCAAGAAGAATAAGAAGAACAAAATCCAAAATACTCAGGGCTTGGCTTGCTTCACGCAGGCTAGCAAATAGCTTTCGCAGCTTCTTGAAGAAGACACAAAATGCAGCCAATGGTGCGGGTGATCAAGACATCCTTGGGTGCACGTTAGACAATTCAAGGCTCTAGGAGTTCACAACTGTCAAACGGGAATATTGCTCGTTCATTTTAGGGCAGCATTCATTTTTTAATGGGACTAGACCATCTATGTTGGACCTACTATTCATTGTATCATCATCCTTGCTGTTGCTCTTCGTTATCATTCCTACCGATGCATGTTTTTCGAAGAAGGACCAGTTCACGCCAAGGAGATTATTCATTTTACTTTCTTCCTTTGCTCTGTATATTCCTTTTATTGATTTTTATTTTTTATTGTTTTGTTAAAATGAAAAGATTTTTATTTATTTTCTGACCATCTACTATAAGTCAATGAACATGATAAATATATGGACTATTTAGGACTCTAAATTAATTTTAATGGTTAAAATATTTTCTGGCTATTTTCTTCAGCCTTGTTTCTCTAAGACTTTAATCAAACTGATTTTTACTATAAAATAAATAAATGGCATTAAGGTATTTTAAATTAATTAATTAATTAATACTTAAAGGCCCATGAGCTCTATTTATCCTCACTTCAATGGGGCACACCTAGGGGTGTAAATTGGTTCGGTTGTACCTGAACCCGATTGACTCAACCCGAGAATGGGTTGGGGTTAATGTAAATTGGGTTGATGTGGGTTGCAGGGTCAGGCAACCCGAATTGACCCAACCAAATATATATATATATATATATATGAAATATGACAAATAACATTCCTCCGCCCATCTACACATCTACCCTAATTGCTAAGAAACAGGTGCATGACTGGCAACTCACATAGTCACGCAACTCCCCTATATGCTTTGGCATCCTTGCCATTCACGAAGCCACACAGCACAGCACGTAGCAACCGCACCTGCAACATAAGCACAATGGCACAACCCTTTGCTTTGCTCGGCCTTCACAATGTCAAAACTGCGACCTTTTTCAGGTTTCCATCTTCTCTAGTGACACACTGGTAGCAGCTCATGGATTCAAGCGATGGTACCCCTCTGCGACTTCCCCAACATCTTTGCCATTCATGAATAGTCATGTGGCAAGCAGGAGCCCCTTCCTCTATTTGATCTTCATAGCACTAAGGGTGTGCATAGGCCAAGTTCAGTTCGAGTTTAAGGTTGCCCAACCCTAACCCTACATATAAAATATGTGTCTAACTCAAACCCCTACCTACTTTTAAAACCTTTGCCCAACCCTTGCCCTAACCCTTAAGGTTTGGTTTGGGTTTGGGTTTTTAATGCACACCCAGATATTAATAGGCCCTGGGGCTAGGCATTACAAAAAGACTAAGACAATTTTACATGTCATGGGAAGGAGAAGGAGCTTTGTGAGTTTGACAAGCTGATTTTCATGACAAACAAATAATTCACCAAAAGCTCATTTCAATCCATGAAGAGCTTGAGGCCACTTAAGCATTATATTTATGTATAATGTTATAAGGTGCTTGTAGATTTTTCATCTTTGCCTCAGCTTCAGGTTTCAGAGGACTTGAAAATCTTCCATAAATAAAAAGAGGAATAGAAGAGTGCTAAAATATGTGCAATTTTGACATATAAATGTTTATCATTTAACAGTGACTGGGTTTGGGTACCCAAACCCTGAATCTAGACCAAACCCATCATTTAGTTCGAGTCAGGCTCTACCTAGTGTGGATTTTTTAAAAATTTTCACCGCCCAACCCTAGTGAAATTCGGGGAGAGTATAGGTGGGCTTGGGCTAAACCAGAGCCCATGCACACCCCTACATAGCACCACAGCTGCAACCCCTTTTGGGTTTCCATCCTCTTTGGCGACACACATGCGTCAACTCATGGATTCACCTAACGCTACCTCTCGGGCCCTCTTTGGCTTCTCCGGTGCTACGTCTGGCATCCCTACCATTCTTGAATAATAAAGTGGATAAAGTCTCAGAGCAGCGAGAGACAAGACATTGTTTGGCATTGGAATTGCTGCCTCCTATCATTGAGCATTGCATCAAATATGATAGCATGTGTGAAGTTCACAAGTGTGGGAGGGATCTGCTGGTCTTTGCCATCTTAAGATGGTTACATTGTGGATGGATTTCATTTTTCAGATAGTTAAAATCATACACAAGTATCATTTTTGGACCATCACATGGGCCTTTTTAATACAACATCTTTTTTTTCTATGAAGGATGTAGTAGCAGAGAGCTATAAGAATAAGTCGTTGGTTCAAAGGGCAGGCCTTCTAGTGAAATTTATTAAAAATCATCCTCATTCCACCAAATATAGTTAGGTAGGCATAAATCAGAACTATCGAAAATGTGGGCCCATCTCCGGCTACCATTTTAAATTGGTGCTTTGCATTTTGCACATGTATTTGTTGGAAACACTTGTGTATCCACTATCACATGAATACCATGTAATTGAACTTTTTAACCTTATTTATCAACCCAAAATTGACCCAATTTTCTTAGGGTTGATTTAAGGTTGGGTTGGGGTTTTAAAAATAGTGTTAGGGTTAAGGTTGGGTTGGGATTTTATAAATAGAGTTAGGATTGAGTTTACCCTGACTTGAGTCAACTTGACTCAATTTACACCGCTAGGCATTCCAATATGGAATTGGGCCTCTTGTCCATTTTGTTCAATTAAGAAGTTCTACTATTAGCAAAATCTGATTTGGAAGATTGTATTGCATCAAAGCAATGGAAGGTAATCAGCAAAAACATGAAAGTGATGATCATATTTTTATATTTAAATACTAATTGATTATTGGTAGCTAGTGGAGATGTTTTCTTTATTTCTTTCTTCTGCCATTCCCCAAAATCAAATGCACTTCCTACCTTGGGTGTTAATTAACATGTCAACATTGATTGCATCATCTTAGTTGTTGGCATAAAGTGAATGAATTGTGTTGAATAGTAGAATTTTGTGCATATATTTTTAATGTATTTTATAATTTTATTTATTTGTGTAAATTTATTGAGTTAAAAATTTAAATCAGAGTTTACTTATTGATATAACCTAACTTCAACCCAAACCTAACCTATTGAATATGGGTTAGGGTTGAGGTTTTAAAAATAAGGGTTAGGGTTAGGGTGGAAAATTCGTATCTTGGGTTAGGGTTAGAGTTTACCTCAACTCAAACTCAAATAAGCTGAGTTGCACCCTATTGAAAATGAGGAATGAAATATCATATACATATATTATAAGAATGACATTTGGAAAAAATGAATAAAATTAGAATGGATAAAAATAATAATTAAAAATAAATTTATTATGATAATTAAATAATTATGTATCTCATGCACTTGTTACTTTTTATGCGTGTACTTTCGGTACTCCAATGGGGGCCATCAAATTGTGAGGTCTGACCGACATCATGGAGAGTAACTTAACTTTCTTCTTCATTCAATGGCTCATGAAAACTAAAAGGTCATCACTCCATCAAGCTTTCAAGCCAAGTTGTTGGCCCTAGTTCTCCATTTAGCTTTCCTTTCTATATACATGGCTGCATGTGCATGCATCGAATCCTCTTCGGGACCATGCGCCACTTTTGGAAGCGAACATTTTCACAGCTTAGACTAATAGGCTCTTCTTGAAGTTACATTTAGGGGTGCAACTCGTGTTCATGAAACTTGGGTTCCCCTCAACCCTAACTCTAAAGTTATTTGTAATACTTCAACCCTAAACTATTTTTTGAAAATTGGGCTCTGGTTGAGTTTTTTTAGTTGGAATTCGGGTTGATGAAAATTTGGTGCTCTCTCTCTCCATAGATAAATATTTTGATCCATCTTTTTATTTCAGAATTACAACTGATGTTTTAATCCATCATGATTTCAAAATAAGAGCATTGTTTGCTTCTCTTACATTTCAATGAGTAATTACTGGTTGTTCCCCACTCTTAAACCGCTCCACCTCTTGCTCCTGTTCCTATTATTATTATAACTAAGGCAGGCTTAGGCATTGGAATGTTGTTCAATCTATTGGAATGTTGTTCAATCTAAGTTATCCGACAATTAAGCCCATATACATGACACATTCGCGCCTACAAAAGCTTAATTTTGTAACATGCTACATATAAGCACACATAATCTATTAATTCTTTTCTTTTGTATGTAAATATTGGACAACCTCCATTCTTATCCATTTTCAATTCAAATTTAAAATGTTTATTTATTATTTTTATGACTTGCTAGAGAGTATTATATTTTAAGAGTCACATAACTTACTTGGTGATAAGAGTGTTTGCAACCTAATCAAGGTAGGACAAGGCATTGGAATATCATTCAATTTTAGTCATCCAAGACAAGCCATGCAAATGAGTTGTTCATGCCAAAACTTTTGGAGTTTTGATTCAATAGCTCCACTTCTATTATTTGGTTAGACAGTAGCAAGGATAAGATGGAAAGTTGATATGTGAGTATAATAACTTCCATCTTGATTATGAATTGTAGTTTATTTATATTGTACTCAACATCAATATCATATATATATATATATATATATATATATATGTGTGTGGGTGGTGATCTTATACACATATAAGATCTGTTATGTGCACAACCTATTTTTGTGGTGTTTGGCATCGAAGACTCCATCCCATCTTTGAATCCAATTAAGAAACAACTGCCACGATTTTACCAACATCTACTCCATCTTTTCTCTAAGATACTCCCTTTCCAACAGAAGATGAAGTTTGTTTTACAAAAGCATGTCTTTATAAGGTATTTAAATATATAAAAATTAATTAATTTTACATAATTTTTCTTTTTAAATAAGGTATATATATAATTCTATTGACTATCCATTAAAATAATATTAGGGTGTGTTAGTTGTGTGTAAAATGTTATGCATTTAAATCTATAATGTGATAGAGAATATGTTGAAAAAAACATAATAGTATGATGAGTAATTTGTAAATAATTGAATTAATATTTAAAATGTAGATAAATGACCTAAAGGATATAAATAAATGATTAGAAAGTAAAATACAAAAATAAATGATTGAAAAATAGAAATATAATATTGATTGAAAAATAAGAATAATGACTAAAAAAACCGTAAGGATGGTGTGGAATATAATATAACAAAAAGTGGGTAATAGGTACTATATAACTTATTAGTAGTGATATAGGGTAATCTACGTTACATTTTTAAGTCTTAATGTAATATTATATTTTTATTAATTTTTTGTATTATTTTTTAGTATATTTAAAATTTCCATCCTATCAGATCTACAATTTAGAGAAAAATTCTATCATTTTAATTTTATTTATTGAATTTAGGCATGTGCATAGGCCACCTTGGTTGAAAATGACTAGAAAATTTATGTGAGTACACATGGCATGGCACATGTGTGGGAATCATGATTAGAAAGAAAAATGACATCAACAAGTGAAGATTCAGAGAATTAGCCACATCTCCAAGCTTCTTAGATTGGCGGGTGGCAGTTATTATAAGAAATATAAAATGACCCAAATAATATTTATATTAAGATGCAATTTAAAAAATTAGAAAATTAAAAACAAATCATGTGATAGGATAGAAAATTATAATTTAAAATAAAATAATAAAGCTTTTAGATAAAAATAAAGGATGATAATTGAAATTATAAAGAATAATAAGAAAAAACCTTTTTCCTATTTTTTGGTGTTTGGCATCCAAGACGCCATCCTTTATCCTATTTTTTCTTGTTATTCTTTATAATTTCAATTATCATCTTTATTTTTATATAAAAAATTTATTATTTTGTTTTAAATTCTAATTTGCTATCCTATCACATGATCTATTTTTAATTTTCTACTTTTTAAATTGCACCCTAATATAAATATTATTTGGGTCATTTATATTTCTTGTAATAACTGCCACCTACCAATCTAGGAAGCCTGGAGATGTGTTGGAGATGTAGCTGTGTCTCTGAATCTAGGATAATAAATAAAATTAAAATGATAGAATTCTGCTCTAGATTGTAGATTTGATAGGATGGAAATTTTGAATATACATAAAAATTAATAGAATGCAAAACATTAATAAAAATATAATATTGCATGAGACTTAAAGATGTAACTTGGATTACTCTATATCACTACTAACAGGTTATGTAGTCCCTGTTACCCACCTTTTGTTATATTATATTCCACATCATCCCTACAAATTTTTTCAATCATTATTCTTAATTTTTAATTAATATTATATTTTTATTTTTCAATCATTATTTCTATATGCTTTTTACTTTCTAATTATTCATTTATATCCTTTAGATCATTATCTACATTTTAAATATTAATTCAATTACTTACAAATTTCTCATTATGCTATTATGTTTTTTTGCAACATATTCTCTATCACATTATAGATTTAAATGCATAACATTTTACATGCAACTAACAAACCCTAATATTACTTAAATAGATAGTCAATAGCATTATTATTATTATTATTATATATACCATATTTAAAAAGTAAAATTATGTAAAATTAATTAAATTTTATATATGTAAGTGCCTTATAAGGACATGCTTTTGTAAAACAAACCTCATCTCTTTTGTTGGAAAGAGAGTATCTCGGAGAAAAGATGAGCGAATGTTGGTAAAATCGTGGCAGTTGTTTCTTAGTGGGATCCGAAGATGGTGTGGCATCTTTGATGCCACAAACACCGCAAAAATAGGTTGTGTGCATTACAGATCTTATATATATACATATACATATATATATATAGGAAATGATGTAGTATAGCTGCCTATACTGAAATATTCAGTGTAGGCGGCATTTTCACCGTGCAATGCAGCGAGCGTCATTTAGGCTATTCGTGGCCGCTGCGAGTGAGGAAGTGAGCGAGAGTACCTTCTTTGACTCCGTCTCCCAGAAACACGCAACTCACGGTATGGAGGGGGCACGACGTGACTACTTCAATCTCCCATCATTAGAAATTTCAAAAATTTTAGCATAGCAAAAAATCCAAAACCCAAATGAAGTTGCTGTCTTCCCGCCTCTTTAAATTTTTCACTAAAATTCCATAATTTTTATTGAACCCAAAACCAAAAATTGGACATGGAATTTTAATGAAAATTTTATAATTTTTTGAGGCATAAAATAATTAAATTTCAGCAAGTAAATTAATAAACTGAATATTAAATTCTTTTTAAGTCTAAATTTTAATAATTTATTTTAGTGAAAATTTCACTAATTTCATTAAAATAATTTTACTGTACGTTTCATTATTTGAAACTTTATATTAAATTTTTTTAGTGTAAATGTCAATAATTTTTTTTAGTGTAAATCTCATTAATTTCATTATTTTTTTTGTAAATTTCGTTAATTTAAAGTAGATCTAGAGTAAAAGTTTAAAATCTAGCGCTGAAAAATTGGACCACTCATTGTGTTAATCCATGTCCCGAATTATGATCCATGTTTGAAAACTAATATTCCATGTCCTAAGTCTATGTCCATGTCTGAAACGCGCTAAAACATTCTATAATCCACGTCCCAAATTATGCCCTTTGTCTGAAAACTCAGATTCCATGTCCCACTATCAACTCTCTACCCTAAATGTAGTAAAATCCTAGCGGGTAATCCATGTCCCAAACAAAGGCCTTCCATGTCCAAAACCCAGATTCCATGTCCCACTGTCAACTCCATGTCCGAAACGCAGTAAAACCCTAACATAAATAGGAAAATCGATGTTGATTTTTGATTTCAGACACAACAACCTCGCCTCTCCTTCCAAGTCCCAAATCTTAACGACATTCCCATCTTCATTATAGACATAACGTCTTCCCGCAACATTTAAACATTCCTCTGTCGCACCCCCCTTCTTCTTTATTTTTCCTATTTGTGCCATATTTTCGGCTCGATAATTTCCTAAATTCGTCCCTTCATCCAAATCCAAAATCATGGCTGAAATGGTTGAATCAGGCATGGTAGCAGCATTAGCATGTACAAAGTCTTCCAGAAGAAGAAGAGCAAGAGAGGAAGAAGAAGTGGAAGCATCTCCATCATAGCGGAGAAGGCTGAACGAGTACTCCCTCCTAGAGGTATTTTTCCTAAACAATCATGGATCATACAATAGATTTGTGAATGTCTATGAAAAAAAGAAAGTAGTGAAGGGAAGGTGTGTTGATTTCAACCAACTGGGTGAAAATGACTTGGATTTGGACATTTGTAGATGGATTAAAATCCAAGGGTGGACCGAGTTTATGTGTTGCAGAGAGAAATTGTACACACAGATGGTTAAGGTGTTTTTTTATAACTATGATTCAAAGACTTGGAAATCATGGATAGGAGATAGAGTAATAGACTTGTCTCCTGAGAACATAAGGGAGTGTCTGAATCTCCCTATGGTTGGAAGAAAGGAAAAGGATTGGCCTACCTCAAAGCAATAATTATTTTCAGAGGTGGCTAGAAGAGAGGTTAATGAAGAAGTAAAGATGCTATATCCCAGCTATTTGGACAAAAATATACAAATGACTAACATTTTGCTCATCACAACATCTTTCCCAAAATAGGAGGTAGGGGTAACATTTTTGATAAAGATTGCAGAATGTTGGGAGTGTTGAAGAATGGGAAGAAAATAGACCTGGCAAAGACAATCTCAGATCACTTGTTCCAGGTCGAAAGCAATAACAAGAATCCTCTTCCTTATGGAATGAGAATGACAAAATTCCTAAGAAGAATAGGAGTCAATTTGACTTCTGAAGTTGGAGAAGAATTTAGAAGTAATGATTTGATGATTGAGGTGAATTTGAGGAAAATTGGTCCCAAAAGGACCAAGCCATCTAAGCGAACAAGATTCGAGGATGGAACAACTTAAATAAGAGAACCAAAATTTGCTGCTTTGGGTGTGAAAATAAGGGAGAAGATCCTACTGTATAATAGAGGAGGTTGTTGCTGAATTAAGGGAAGAAGATCTCATTGAAGTTGCAGCAACAATAACACATGCAGCAACTCCCACTGATAGAGTAGAGGAGGTGGTTGCTAAAATAAGAGAAGAAGTTTGCATTGAAGTTGCAGCAATAGTAACACATGTAGCAACTGTAGAAACAGTAATAAGAATAGCAGCAGCAGTAGCAACTTCTACACCCACGGAAGCAGCAACACCTCCTCCAAGCAGGCCTTCATCCTCCACTGACAGCAGTGTTGAGAACAGGTTGAGAAAGCTTGAAGTTGATATTGGTTCTCTAAATATCAAGATGGATTCAATGAAGGAGCAGATGGATTCAGTGTCTCGAAAGCTAGATACTTTGACCTGTTTGGTTGAGTCCATCAAGCGGCGATCAAAGCCTGTTCCATCCTCTTCTTCATCATCACCTTTCTATGATCTTAGACCTTCTTCACCCCTGAGATTCCCTTAGCCCCTTCATTCCGATCACTCTCATAAATCTCCATCTTCTGGTGGTGATCAGTCCCATCATGCTCCATCTCACCATTCCTCACTCTCCTCTCCTATTCATGAGCATAGATTTACTTCACCTACCAGGTCTACTCATCCCACGAGTACTCCCTCCTCTCTAAGTGTTGAAATTCTTCCATCTCCACAGTCCTCTCCTCAAATCACATCCCACACTTCTCCACTTGCAACTTCTCCAATTGTCACAGTTCTTTCATCTCCTTTTTGCCCTCCTCACCCTAGACTCACTCCATCTCCTGACTCAGAATGCTCTCTCTCTGAGTCAACTATTCCACTTGCAAACATCTTAACATGGATGGAAGTGACTATGAATAAATCTTATCTCTCTTCTCCACAAGAAACTGCCTCCCCACTATCACAACTGCCCCCTGCAACTACTCCATAGGAAACTACCCCTTCTCAGCAGATAACACCTCCTCTCCCTCTAAAAAACCTCTAATGCCTCATGTGAAAAAACTTCCAAAAGTCTCACTAGTTCTTATAGTGGAACAGAAGTCATATAGACTCCCCACCATAATATCACCCAGGCCATTATATAAAATTCAGCATCCCAAACTTCCCAAGTTGACACATTCAACTGGTGGGAGTCTAGGGAAAAGAATAAAAATGACCTTGGGAGAAGTTGAACATAGGAAGTTGATAAATCAAATGGTTGTCCAACTTCTTGAATTCCAAAATAGGACAGTCACTCTCCGGGATCTTCCTTTCCCAGATTTTAAAGATTAGGATTACCTCAATCGTATTATAGTAATGAAAGGTCCAACTAAGAGCTTCAAACCTAAGGCACTCCCAGATGGTGATGCAATCATAGATAAGATACTGAGTGATTACATCCTGTTCACTTTATCCAACTCACTACCGCCCCGCACCCCCCCCCCCCCCACAAAATCCTTCACTTTGAATTGGTTCAGGATCATTGGATCATAGGGCGTGATTTATGCTACAACTGACACATCTGATCCTAACTTGATTTACCTTCCAGAAGATGTGTATCTCATCCGTAGGAGTAGGCCCTTTGATTCATTTGGGGCTGGTCCATCTCCATTTTCAGAGTTTGGATGTCCCCTATATAGAACAAAACTTAGGATTGTTATATTACCGGGGAAGGGAGAACCAAATTCTAATGAATCCACATCTCACTCCTAAACAGAGGTTGCTGCTACCTCCATTTCCACCCCGCAGGTTCCTCCATCCAAATCTCTTTCACTCAAAACCAAAGGTCCAAGTTGTAAGCAACTTCCAACTCCCAAAAAGAAAAAGGCAGTTTCCAGACCTTCAACTACCAAACTCCCTTCTTCTACCCCTCAGCTTCCTCATCCATCCAAACCCTCTACTACCAAACTCCAACCATCACTTTTCCAAACCAGACCACCTTCATCCAAACCTTCTACTACCAAACCCAAACCATCACCTTTCCAAACCTGACCACCTTCATAAAACCACATCCTCCTCCTCCCATATACTTAGACCAAGAGGAGTATGCTTGCAGAGTTAGAGCAAATAACTTGGCTCTTCAAGCTGGGCATCTTCCCTCCTACCCTGAGATTCTCACACTTGAATACAATGCTTGTCTCAGAGTAGTCTCTCCTCTCATGCCCCCATCAACAATACTAGTTGCATCCACATAAGCTCAAGAGATTCTTGTAATAATGGTCTCAGCAGAAACAGGTCTTCAAGTATCTTTTAAAAGACCAAAGAAGTCTAGATCCACCAAACAAGAGCCCAAATCCAAAAAATAAATCTCTTTTTGATATGTAATTATTTTTTATTATACTTGCATTGTAACTTCAATTTATACTCATTTTTTCTTATACGTACACTGTAAATTGGAGATTTAATAGGTGTTCATTGATATATAATACTTATATTGCAATCTGCGAACATGAAATATTCTCATTTGTATGTAATACTTACACTGTGTATAGAATGGTGTATTATTTTTTGGAAGTTGGTTAGCAGCTTATCTCATTTTTTTTCTACAAGCTAACTAGCATAGAGGATGATAGTGGGATTAGTGTAGATTCTGCTAGATGTGGGTTACTCCATTTTACACTAAATATACACTGGTGAAATTGCAGGATGAAGATTGTGAATTATTCGCCCCTTATGTAATGGTAACTCAAGAGGGGGGGGGGGGTGAATTGAGCTTATAAAATGTTTGGCCCAAATAAATGATTGTGGTGCTAAATGAATGAATAAAATAGATAATACAATAAACAACCCAAGATTTTTATAGTGGTTCGGCCCTTCCTGGGTTCCTACTCCACTTCTCTGAGTTAGTCTTGTCTATTGAACTCAGGTTCCACTAATACCTTGATCAATTTGATCAAATAAACTTTGGTTTTACAATAAGCTCACCAACTAACTTACTGGTTTTCCAAGCTAACTAGAAACTTACACAACCTATTGGTTTTCCAAAGCTCA
>JAYJMB010003860.1:0-13604 GCA_036873735.1 Pouteria campechiana
ATAACATAATTGCATAAGAACAACAAATATCTAAGTATAAAAACGTGTCTTATGAGTGAATGAAATCCACTCATCAGATGCAAAAGAGAGTAGCATTCTAGTGGCTTCTAGCCTAGCTATAGGGGCATATGATTCTTCAAAATCAATTCCTTCTTCTTGGGAGTACCCCTCAGCAACTAATTATGCCTTGTTTCTTACAATTAGCCCACTCTCATCTAGTTTGTTTCTGAATACCCATTTAGTTTTGATTACATAAATATTTTTTGGTTTCGGAACTAGTTCCCATATTTTGTTTCTTTCAAACTAGTTTAGCTCTTTTTGCATTGCTATAATCAAACTTTCATCATTCAAAGCTTAATTAATATTAGTTAGCTCTTTTGTAGATATGAAGGCATAAGACCATAGACATTTTTCATAAGCCTTCTTGTTTTGACACCTTTATATACATTTTCTATAATTTGCTTTCTAGGATGAGCAAATAATAAATCTCAAATCAGTAGGGGGTTGATAAGGAACATTACCTACTCTTACCTCCTCTTTATTTTTTAAACTTTGTATGTCTTCATCATTGGTGTCATTCTCTTGATCCTTCAATTTCAGCTTCTTCATATTTATTGTAGCTTCATTTGCATCATTATCACTCTCCTTTCTCAAGGTTATATTTGCTTTATCAAATTTTACATGTATAGAGTCTTTTACAACCTGTGTTTTCTTAATGTAGACTCTAAATGCTCTACTATTGGAAGAGTAACCAAGAAAGATAGCTTCATCACTCTTTGGATCAAACTTTCCAAGGTTATCTTTCCCATTATTCAGCACATAGCATAAGCATCCAAGAGAATAGAAATATGAGATGTTTGGTTTTCTTTCTTTCCAAAGCTCATATGGGGTTTTCTTTAAAATTGCTTTTATGGTAACCCTGTTTAGCATGTGGCAAGTGGTACTAATTGCTTCTCCTCCGAATCTTTTGGACAATTTACTTTTATTAAGCATGGTTCTTGCCATTTCTTGAATTGTTTGATTCTTTCTTTACACAACTCCATTTTGTTGAGGAGTTCTGAGGGATGAGAAACTATGGTAAATTCCTTTTTCATCACAAAAATCAATGAATCTTCTGATTTTGAATTCACCACCATGATAGCTATGGATGAATACAATAGACATTTGTTTCTCATTTTGGACTAGCTTTGAAAAAGTATAAAATATTGAAAATACTTTGTCTTTGCTAGTCAAGAGAATTACCCATGTAAATCTAAAATTGTCATCCATTATCACATATACATATCTTTTTCCTCCAAGTGTGACTATGTCTGATAATCTAAATAAATCCATATGCAATAGTTCTAGAGGTCTGGATATGGATACTTCATTCTTAGGATGGAAGGATGGATACTTCATTCTTAGGATGGAAGGATACTTTGGTATATTTTAACAATTGACAAGATTCATATATTTGATTTCTGTCATAGTTTAATTTTGGTGACCAATCACGAGATCCTTTTTCCACAGAGACCTGATCTTTGATACATTGATATGTCTCATCCTCTTGTGTCATACCCATGGATCATCCTTGATTGCAATTAAGGAATTTCCAACTATTTCATCCAGTTGTACTAGATAAATATTTTCATACCTTTCTTTGTTAAATGGTAGATCATTATCTATACTAAATACTTTATATGCAGATGGTTCAAACACAACTTTGTGACCCTTGTCACATAATTGACTAATGCTTAGCAGATTGTGCTTGAGTCCTACATATAATACATCCTCTATGTATGCATTAAATAAGCCATAAAGTTTACCTATTTCCTTGATGAGACCTTTATCATTGTTGCCGAATGCCACTATTCCTCCATCCATTTGCTTTAATTCTTTAAACATCTTTTTATTCCTAGTCATATGTCTCGAACAGCCACTATCCATGAACCATGCATTTCCTGATATAAGTTTGAGACTTACCTACATTCAAAGCAAATTTTCTTCTTTATATACTTTCTCCTTCTTTCATCCTAAAATTTTCTAGTTCTCTTATCAACATATTTCTTTTGCTTTCTTTGACTTGTGAGGAACCTTCATAAATAGACACTAATTTATTCCATATATCCTTTGCAGTAGTGCAAGAGGATACTCTATCAAACTCAGATGAGGAAAGTCCACAAAATAAAAAATTCATAGCCTTTGCATTATTTTGGACTGAAGTGGCTTCCTCTTTGGTCCATGCATCTACTTTAGTAGTGGGAAGAATGATTCCAACTTTAATAGCCCTCCAGGATTTCATATCATTGGCTATAATAAATTATTTCATCCTTAACTTCCAGTAAGTGAAGTTAGTTCCATCAAATAGGGGTGGTCGGGAAGAGGATTGCCCCTCGGTGAATATTTGTAATGAGGATGATGGGTTTACCATTGGATCACTACAAGTGTTTATATAGTTTACTTTGATACCACTTGTTAGTCTCAAAGTTTGGCAAAGACCCAAGAGGGGAGGGGTGAACCTCTTTAGGATTATTCTTTCCTCCGGCAATCAATCACTCAAATATTAAATGCACAAAATAGATAAGACATAGTGATTTTTATAATGGTTCGAGTAAACACTCTACTCCACTCTTCCAAGAGAACTTTTCTCTTAATGTCTTGGGTCCCAATAGTAGAAATACAATAGTGTCCTGGACACTCTTCTAGAAGCTCTAGAAGGCATAAACAAGTGTCCCCGACAATCTTCTGGATTCCAACTCCAGAGGGCATAATCACAGTGCTCCTAGCACTCTTCTAGATTTTAGCTCTAGGGGGTGTTTACAAACAGCTCTTGTCTGTACTCAATCACAGCTCTTCTTGAGTTTAGTCGCAATCACTAGCTCAAGGAACAAGAAATGAATATCAGAAGTTTAAGTATAGAAATTTCTCAATAAGCACAGGGGAGGGTTTCTGAAAGTTGAATGCATAAGTAAATGATCTTCCCAAAGGTATTTGAGAGCCTTTCAAGAAAGTTGAGGAAGGTTTGGATGTAGGGCTCTTGACACTTGAAGAATTGCAAAAAGGTTTATCTAAAATTAGTAAATGCTCTCAAGAAGGTTTGAATGATTTTCTCAATGCTTTGTTAGTTCCTTCTGCTCCAACGATGCTCCATTTATAGCTGCTTTGAATTTTAATCATTGGTCCTAGGTGAACTGCATTAATGATAGAATTCAATCTAATTGGCACATTTTAAATTCTATGATTCCGACTTACTCCTTATATGCTAAAATGCTTATAGCGCAAACCTTGGAGAAGATGTTTTCTAGTTTCTCAATAAACTCTGGTCGAGGTATTACTACAATGGTTGCTACTTTCATCATATAGAAAGATTAATGCTAGGGAAAGATCAATGATTTATGCTGACTATTGCTCATCTTTTACTTATGATAGATGAAGTATCTGTCCAGCTGTCCATAAACAAAGTCCCTTCATCTTTATCTTTCATGAGTGACAAACAAATCATTCCTTCTATTGTTATCAGACATATTTTACCATTTAAGTTCTTTATCTATTGCATTATAGAAGCATAAATATCTTATTGCTTTAGAGCTTCATCTGTTAGGTTTGTCTGTTGTAAGTAACAGATAAAGTGTTGATTTGCAGATGGGTTTTTTTCACGCCTTCGTTTGATGGAATATTTATTTGCTTTGTCTATTAACAACAGTCAATCACTAATGAACCTTTTACTTTGCTCTTTGCTTCTTCCACTTTATCTGTTGATAGTAGATGATCATTGGATCACTTAAGATAGATAAAGTTTTAGCTCTCTCATATGATTCTTGCTTCTCCGCTTTGTTTTTTGATGGTAGACAAAGTTTTTTGTTCTGCTGAAAAGGTTTTCACTTCTTCTACCTTTTCTGCTCTCATCAGATAACCTTTGACATAACTGTGGCTTGCTTACGATAGACGAAATCTATTATATACAAATTGTCTTGCATCCGTCAGATGTAGTTTCCATTTTGACAAACAAATGGAAACAACTGAGTCTTTTTCATTTGTGCTTTGTCTTTTACAACACTTCGTCTTTTGCTTCTTTACTTGCTCAAGCCTTGTCATCATGGAATGTATTTTCTGTGATCATTTTTTTGTAAGACCTACAACTTTATTCTACATGCTAAAACTTGATAACAACCATTAGTGCATAATCTTTAATCAAGTTTTGTTTGTCATCAAAACCATGCGTTCATATCAACACAACACTCTTTCTATTCTTGAGAGCCTACAATATTCTTCCATCCTTTTCAGACCATCTCCTATGGCTCCCATTCTTGCATACACATTGTTTATTACTATCATATAGGCTAGTTTGAGATTTAAACTCAAATGGCTTGAGTGGAGATAATTCTCTCTCTCATCAATTTTTGCTCTAGCCAAATTTGAGTACAGTCTCTATCTGGTTGGCCATTCTAGTTCAGCTTCTACCAGTGGAAGATTAAAGCATCTTCTCAAACTATCTCTGGATACATCTACTCCTACTTCTCCTATCCATGATCTCTCTATTCTAAGGGCTCACACAAGTCTTGGATAGAAATTATCTCTAAAACTTACATATTCCATCCAACCTTGGTATCTAAAACAATCACATACTTCCAATTTCATGTCACTATCTTCGAAAACATCAAAACTGAACACTCTTCCTTTTATAATTTTCCTATCATGATATATTTCCATATACCTAGAGTAATCAGGCTCACTGTTGAGAAATGTTATCTGAAGTGTATTTGTTTTTACGTTCGTTTCTCTTGGTTGCTCTCTGTTCTAGATATTCTTCTCTTTCCTTCCTTTTTCCATCCACTGTGTTGGTGGTTCCCTTTGTTCTTGCCATTATAGTAGAGAAGGATTGGGTTTTAGGATGTTGTGAGTGTTTTTGGACTGAGATGGAAGAAAACTAATGAAGAAGTTACGATGGAAAGTTTGGTTGAATGAAGGAATTTGAATCAAGCGGGAAGATGAATGGTTTTCTCTAAAAGGGGTTCTTCGGATGCTCAAAGAGAGAGGTTTTAGGTTTTAGAAGTTTTTCAAGTAGTTAAGTAATATTTTAGGATTTTAGTTTCTCAAAAATGTTGTCAAAGAATCCGAAATGAGTAAATGCGATCTTTAGAGGTAACTAGTCTATTTTACTTTGGTGGTAACATAGCCTATCGAAGGCTACAAAATGATGTGAGATAGATTTTGGAGGTATCAAAGTTTTGTTTAGGAGGCATAAAATTCTTTGGAGGTGTTTTAGCCTATCATTGGAGGGTTTGAAAGGTGTTTTGGAGGCTCCAAAATGTTTTGAATTTTCAAATTTATTCTTTTTGTGCATTTTTCATCATATAGATATTTTATTAATTTTCAATTTAAGCATTTGGATCTAAAATACCTAATTCTCTTCTTAATTTACTGAATCTATCTTCTGTTAGAGGTTTAATAAATGATGTCTGCTAATTGATTTTTAGTGGGCATAAATTTTAAACATATATTATGATTTTGAACATGATCTCTGATAAAGTGGTACCTAATTTTTATATGTTTTGTTCTAGAATATAAACTAGATTCTTGGTCAGACTTATAGCACTAGTGTTGTCACATCTTATAGGGATATCAACAAAGTTAAGAACAAAATCATTTAATTATTATTTTATCAAAGAATCTAAGCACAACAACTTCCAGCTGCTACATATTCTACTTCAACAATTAATAATGCCACAGATTTCTTTATTGAAGTGCTTTTTGGTGTTATATATCGTTTACCTTCTTTGATATTGAATTTCTTTAAAAGTTATTTTATATATTTGACTTGGTGGATGAAGATTCCTTCTTTTTCTTATTTGATTTGTAATCCCAAAAAGAAGTTGAGGTCACCCATCAAGCTCATTTTAAATTCTCCCTACATAATCTTGGAAAACTCTTGGCAAAGATTTTCATTAGCTGATCCAAATACTATATCGTCAACATAAATTTGAACTATAAGTATATCTTTCTTTACATGCTTAATGAAGAGAGTGGTATCCACTTTACCCCTTGAGAAACCTTTTTCAATCAAAAATTTGCTTAGCCTTTCATACCAAGCTCTACGAACCTATTTCAAACCATGGATGGCTTTTTTGAGTTTGAATACATAATTTGTACAATGAGGATCTTCAAACCCAGAGGGTTGTTCCACATATACTTCTTTGTTAATGAAACCATTCAAGAATGCACTCTTTATATCCATTTGATATAGCTTGAAATTCATATATGATGCAAATGCAAGAAGTATTCTAATGCCTTCTATCCTTGCAATAGGAGCATATGACTCTTCAAAGTCAATACCTTCTTCTTGAGAATACCCCTTTACAACTAATCTTGCCTTAGTTCTCACCACAATTCATGATTTATCCAGTTTGTTCTTGAAGACCCACTTTGTTCCTATAACAAATTGATGATTTGGTCTTGGAACAATAGTCCACACATCGTTTCTTTTAAATTGATCCAATTCTTCTTGCATAGCTATAATTCAATTTTTGTTTTCTAATGCTTAGTCTATGCAAGTTGGTTCTAATTTAGAAATAAAAGTAAAATTACCACATATTTGGTGATAGGATAATTTAGTTCTAACTTTATCGAACACATCACCAATTATCTGCTTCTCAGGATGAGCCTGCATAAAACTCTAATCGTTGGGAAGAGATGAGTTATCTTCCTCATTTACCTCTGTTATGGATGGTTTAGGTTCATCCATTGTTGTCTCTGATAGTGGAGCTTCTACTTGATTATCATGTAATTTCAGTTTTCCTATATTTGTTGAAAGATTATCCATCTTATCATCAAAATTATTATTTCTTTTCATAGAGTTAGTATGTTCATCAAATTTAATATGGATGGATCCCTTGTACACTCTAAATTCTTTGCTAACAATGAAGTAACCCAGAAATATACCTTGATCAAATCTAATATCAAAATTTTCAAGATTTTCTTTACCATTGTTAAGAATAAAACACTTACAACCAAAAGTACAAAAATATGAAATATTTGGTTTTTGCCAAAGTATAATTTAAATGGAATTTTGTTGAGTATGGACCTAGTAAAATTCTGTTAATAATATAACATATAGTGTTCATTGCTTAAGCCCAAAAATATTGTGGAAAGTTATATTCACTTAACATTGTCATTATCATCTCTTGCAAGAATTTGTTCTTCCTTTCTGCTACTCCATTTCAATGAGGTGTTCTCGGTATAGAGAAAGTTTGAATAATTCCATTATTTTCATAAAAATCAGTGAATCAATGATTTTCAAATTCTCCACCATGATCACTCCTTTAGCAACAATATGAGAGCTTTACTATTTTGTACATGTTTGATAAATACTTCAAAGAATGAAAAAGCTTCATCTTTGAATGCAAGAAATATTACCTAAGTAAATCTACTATAGTCATCTACAATGACATACTCCAAGGCTTATTGTCCTTGTTGGTCAAACTAAATTCATATGCAGCAACTGAAGGGGTTTGGTTGTGTATAATTCTTTGTTTGACTCGAATGATTCTTTTACTTGCTTACCATTCATACAATCATCAGACAACTTATTATCAAATTTGAGTTTTGGTAAGCTAAAAACTAGATCTTTATTATATAATCTTTCAATCATATTTTTGTTGGCATATCCTAGCCTTCTATGGCACAACAAGGGTTCATTATCATTCACAATAAGACACTTAGCTTGAAATTAGAAAGATTAACCAAGTATATATTTTCATGTCTTTTACCATATATTGTAACTGATTGAAACTTATCTAGTATAGAACAAGATTAAGATTCAAACATAACTTTGTAGCTTTTGTCACAAAACTAACTTACGCTAAGAAGATGGTGTTTCAATCATTCTACTAAAAGTACATCTGAAATTGTAGTAGACAGTGGCTGGCCAACTTTACCAATCCCAACTACTCTACCTTTACTTTTATCACCAAAGGTTATTGTTCCACTAAATTTCATTTTCAGCTCCATGAACAGCTCCCTATTTCCTATCACTATCAATATACCATGTGATACTTTTTGTTGCTCCCAAGCATAACTGCATGAATAAAGTTAAATCTTAACTTTTGGTACCTATTTGAGAATGGGTCCAGGTAGGTTAGTTGTAGGTAATGTTAGTACCCATTGTTTCTTGGGCAATGTTGTTTTAACTAAAGGGGTTTGGGTTGCATTTAGTACATTTGCAACTGTATTTGGAACCCACATTGTAGTCTATTTAAGATAGAATTTTCTATGTTCTTGCTGTCTACTTCTTTTCTTTGGTTTCATTCTTAATAAAGTGGAAGTTAATACCTTTTTCAGAGCATTATTTTCAGTTATTACTTGCTCAATTGTGCTAATGGTATTGTTGTTACTCTTGAGCTTAGAATTTTCTTCCTTCATTTTTGAGCATTCATTTGTAATTATTTTGAGCACCTTTTTAGTTTATTTGTATTTCTCTTTCAAAGTAATAAAATCTAAATATAATTTTTCTAACAATTCTTCATGACTAAGAGTTTCAGAATCAGAATTTACCTGCTCTTCATGGATTTCCATGAAGTTGGTTCCCATGTGAAGTTCATCATGAGTATTTTTGTTTGGAGAGAGTTGACTGATTTGAACTTCATGTTCTTCTTCTTCACTCTCATTTTCATTTATATATACTCCAGCATTTCCCATGCTGCTAAAGCTTTCTTTTCTTTTGAAATTTTCTGCTTGTTCTATTATTACTGCTATTGTTCTTCTTATCAAAGTAAGAGTTGTACCTCTTCTTTTTTCTGATCATTTTGTCTTTCGTCTGGTTCTGGATAGTCAAACTTTATGTGTCTAAGTTTTCCACAATTGTAACAGGTGAGTAGTTCTTTCTTTTTATCATTTCTTCTAAAATTATTCCTTGAATAGTTTTCAAACATTTTCTTCTTTATCATGGATTTGAATCTTCTTATAATCATTGTCAATTCATCGTCTTCATCTCCACTTGTGGATGCATTAATTTGGGATTCATCATTCTCTAACTTAGCTTTAAGAGTAATTGCTTTTTTGTCCTTTGGTTCTTCTGTATTTTTCTACTTCATTAACAGTTCATGAGTCATAAGAGAAACTATAAGCTCTTCTAGACTCATTGTGTCCAAATTCCTTACTTCCTGAATTGCTATCACTTTGGGCATCCATTGCTAAGACAAAGATCTTAGAATTTTCTTCAACATTTTGGGCTTTGCATACTTTTCTCCTAGATTTTTTAACCCGTTTGTTATCTTTTGAAATCTTTCAAACATATGTGAGATTGACTTTGTCTCCTTAATGTTGAAAGCTTCGTATTCCGGCACAAGAAGATTTACTTAGTTTCTTTTACTTGATTTGTTCCTTCATTTGTAACTTTGAGTTTGTCCCATATTTCCTTAGCAGTATCATAGGAGGAAATTTTATCAAACTCTGATGGTGCAAGGGCATAGTAAAGGCAGTTCTTTGCCTTATCATATTTTTCAATTGCTTGAATGTCCTTAGCGGTATACACATCTTCCTTATTTAGGATAATTATTACGTCTTTGATTATTTTTCACAGTTGATAATCTGCAGCAATCAAAACATTTTTCATTCTCATTTTTCAGTATCCATAGTTTGTAGCATCAAATAGTGGAGGTCTTGAAGTAGATTGACCTTCAGTAGAAGTTTTATAAAAATAGCTAGTCATAGCGATCTCTTCACAAGTTATATGAATGGAATAGTAAGGTACAACTAGTGAAGCCTGCTTTGATATCAATGTTAGTCTCATTTAGATGATGACTCAAGATGGGGGTGAATTGAGTCTTTAAAAATTTTAGCCAAATAATAATTAAAGTGCAAGACTAAAGAAATTACTAATAACACAATGCACTTAGACTGGTATTTTTATAGTGGTTCGGCCCTTCACTTGGTTTCTTCCTCCCCTTCTCTGAGTTAGTCTTTTTTGCTAAACTCAGGTTCCACTAACACCTTCTTTGATCAGTAACCTTCTGATCAAACAAATACATTTGTTTGTTTCTAAGATCATCAACTAACTTGTACAAATATTTTGCAAGTATTCTATTTGCTTTCACTACATAGAAGCGAGTCCTTGACTTATAGAAATATGTAGAAATAAATGTGTACAAATATTAATGCCTCTAATAGGATGATTTTGTACAAAGTTTGAAAGAAGTAAACACAAATAATATAGCAATAAAAGCAATAGGATTCAATTTTCAAAAGGTGGTTGAATGAATGGATTTGAATGCTTCTTTGAATGAACTGCAGTGAAGTTGAAATCGTGGAAGTAAAGCCTTAAAGACTTAGTAAATGCTCTCTCTTGTTTTTCAGTGTTAAATTGTTATCTTCTTCAATCTCACTTAACTTCTTTTATATTGAAACCTCTGACTTTCTCTGCTTTGGTAGGTAAGAATCATTAACTACTAAGAAATGTTCAAATTTATAATCATTGTAGTTTCAGCAAGGTTTCAGAGTCTATGAACCAACATTAGATCCTTTGAGCTTTTAAGTAATATGAATTTTTCACACAACTCACATAAGTCGTCGTCTTTTTGGATGCACCAAAGAAGTGTTTTAGAGGCTCCAAAGTGTATCCACAGCAATGACTTGGGTTGAAATCGTAGAGACTAACTCCGAAGGAGTTTTTTTTATCTCCGAAGTGATTATTTCATGACTCCGAGGGACTAACTTTAAACTCTGAAGTGTTTTATTTATCTTTGAAGTACCTTTCTTCTGACTCTTACGAGTCATGTTCTCTAAAGAGTGTTCTGTTAACTCTGAAGGCTTCTCTTCATTGTCTCTAAATTGCCTTGTTGACTCTGAATTGCTCGACTTAACTTCGAAGCTCATAAGTCTGCGACTCCGAAGTGCATTAACTAACTGTGAAGATTTCAAGTTCGTAACTTTGAAGAAACTTGATTGACTCTGAAGAAATTAACTTAACCCCGGAGCTTGTATACTCTCAACTCTGGAGTAATAACATCACTCTGACATTATTTCTCTCTATCTCTGAAGTGCTCTAGTGACTACAAGATGTTTTTGCTAAATCCAAAGCTTGTGACTTCATGATCTATTAAGATTATTATTTGCCTCTGAAGTCTTCCAGTCGCTCCAAAACGCCTTTGCTGACCTTGAAGTTTATGACTTTGTGACTCTGAGGGGATTTTCTTCTATTATTAAAATGCTTCATTGGCTCCGAAGAGTTGATTGCTTGTCTCTAAAGTGCTTGAGCAACTCCAAAGGAATGAAATTTAAACCCGAAGTTGACTCTGAAGCTTCCTTGAAACTTTAAACTTTCTATTTTCTTCTTTTAAGTATATCTATGATTTATATACTTAGATTTCTTGAGCATTTACTTGGTTTCTTCCTTTAATCATCATGAAGATTATTCTTAAGTTAAATATTGAAAAATATTTTTGCAAAATGCTTGAAAATGAATTGTTAGTACCTTAATGTTTCACTCATGTATTTGCTCATCATCAAAACATTGGTGGCTAAGAATGTTCATCATAAAAATTAAGTAATTTTTAAGAGTGTATGTTCAACACAAAGGTCTGTCATCCCAATAATCATTTCATATGGATTTTTAAAAAGAAGTTTCAATGGCTATTTCTCAAAGATCTTCCTCCAAATGGTCAAAAATCCTTTTAAAGCTTATAAATACAAGTTTTATTAAAGAAATTGTGGTATTCTTTGAGCTAAAAATATTGCAATTACAAGAGAACTTAAATTTACTAAGTGTGTTCACTCCACTATGCCTCAACTTACAATTAAGCTTCATACTACATCAAATTCAACTCAAGAGGAGTCTGAAGCACCTTGCTTTCATTGAGTAATCTTTTCATTTAAGCTTTACTTTGTGTACATTTCAACCTACTAAGAGACATTCCTTTATACATCTTTATTTACATTTGGGTTTTGAGATTTCTGCTAGGAAGGAAGGGTTATCTTGTTGATCAAACCTCCTTTACTTAGTTCAATTTTGATGATGAATGTATTTAGCTAGCTGAGTTTTGATGATGAGCAAAAACATGTGAGTGAAGTTTTAAGAGATTGATAGTTATGTTCCCTAGAATTGTAGTAATAGGTATATAACATATTAGGGAAATAACTTTAATAAAGTGGACAACGCATTCTAGATTATATTAGAGACAAAGATCCACATTATGTTTATTAAGGAAGAAAATATAAGTGGTCAAGAGAAAGAATGACACTGAACTTAGAAGATTGAAATCATAAGGAACAAACTCAAAACATGAAGAAGTTCAAAATGTTTGAAGAAAGAAGACTATAGACATAAGATCAATGTTTGAAACAACATCTAAAATGATTCAGACACATGATCCAAACTTCAAAGCTAATATTAAAATTGAAGGATATGTCTGGCATCAGACAAGCTTCATCGGATGTACTTCAAGTGATTTGAAGCATGGTGTAGAAGTAAACAGATCAGATGCCTAAGTCTCCAACGCAAGCAAAGCTTGAAACGCTCCAAAATGAAAGTTTGAACTTTGCAAAGCTAAGCTTGGATGTGAAGCCAAGATCAGACAATGCTAAAGTATGAAGACGCATCTCTATGTCCAAAAAAGACCAAGTCCCAAACTTTAGACTTTGCGAACGCAAGCTTCGTACATGCAAAATTTTATTTTGGACATTGCCAACTCAATTTAAGACAAAGCTTAAGTTCATATTTGCACAACTATATATTTCATGCCATTTTAGTCAGTTTGAAATATTTACTTCAGATGACTAAAGTATTTTGGATGATAAAGTTGGTCTGAATTGTTCACATTAAGCCGTCATGTAGTCTAGAGTTATTTCAGATAGTGTGAAACTACGAACGATGTCAAGTAGTGTGAATTTCCAATGAAGCGTTCTTTTCCCATTCCAAAAGTGCTTATTCCAGACAATATGAAGTAAGGAGAACATTTCAACGGTCTAAAAATCTCCTTGATTCACCCAAATTTAGTAAATTTCTTCTCTAATAAGCAGATTTCAAAATCTAGTATGAAAGGAGAAGTAAGAAATTATTCAAGATAAAAAATTTAAGCAGATCAAGTAAGAGAGAGCATTAACAGAGCATTTGCTTCTATCCAAGATATCACAACTCCAACGTGTTGATTGCAGATCTGCGTAAAGCTCAATTATCTTCAACCTTCTAGAGTTTGATTTCAAAAGTTTAACTGCTTTATTTATCTATTGATTCTGCATTTAATTATTGTATAATTAGCCTAAGTAGAGGCAAGTAGCTATGCAAGTTTTTCTTTCTGTCATTTTTAGTAAGTAAGACTTGCTATCTATATAAGTTTGTTATTGAGCTTGGAAACCAACTTGTGTATAAATTCATTGTTGAGCTTGGAAACCAACCTTTATATAAGTTTATTGGTGAGCTTTGAAACCAATCTTTTATAAGTTTGTTGGTAAGCTCAGAAAAACTAACCATTGTTAGTGGAACTTGAGTGCAACAAGAGAGGCTGACTTAGAGAGTAGAGTAGGTACTAGGTTGGGCTGAACCATTATAAAATTACCTTTGCATTTATATTGTGTGTCTTATTCCATTTATTATCAATGTTTGATTTTAATTTGGCTATAATTTTCAAAAGCTC
>JAYJMB010003861.1:0-13604 GCA_036873735.1 Pouteria campechiana
TCTTCCAAACCAATGAATTAGCTACCATGATTAATTTATGGCTAAATCCATATACTTCTCAAATGCATAATTCCATATAGAATCCCACTCCTATTATATATAATCATCAGATTATATAACTAGCATGTAATTAACTTCAATATCAATCCATTTAAACATTTAATCCAATCATTTTGTGGTTCATATGGCCCAAACACAAAAACTCTCCTTAATACCTAACTAGGGTATAATCATAATTTCAATTCCACTATTCCAATTTAATCTAAACATATTCTAAAACATAAAAAACATGCCATTACACATTTAGCCCATGATTTAACATCCAAAACCCACCAATTTTTATCTAAAAATTACTGTTTATAACTCATATGAAACCCTAGCAAGCAAAATAATCCATGGATTATTATGCCCAAATCGCTATAATCGACCCATAAAATCATTTCCCCCATGATTTCCATACCAAATTCATCATTTCCCCTCAAAAATTCCATAACTCCAAAACCCTAGTTCAATATAAGACATGAATTCGAATGGGGAGAATGACTTACCATGCAATTCAATGATGGTCTTCTCCCATGAATAAGCATCTAAGCTCAAAGCTCCCCTTAGTTTACTCCACTTGCAAGAATTCGGATCTTCTTTCATTTCCACTACTCGAATGCCAAAAACTCATTTTCCTTAGCATGCTTGGATGATAATATCTCAAAATCTACTTGTTTCCAAGTCCAAATGACAAGAACTTGGATCAAACGGGGTTAGGGCATGAAGTTTGGGACATGGGAGAAGAAACAAGATGGATACAAATGAAAACGGAATGGGATTTGGGTTTAAAAAGTTGCATTTTTCAGTGCTTTGACACATCATAGGACCCTTGTCGCGGTAAGGACTCACTGGACAGTCCAAAATGTGCATTTTTGAAGCCTTATTGTGGCAAAAAGTGGCCTTGATGTGGCAGAAAATTGCCTTGCCATGACAAGGTCTTGCTGTATGCCAAAAAACTTAATTTTTTGGAGCCTTGCCGTGACAGAGAAAAGCCTTGCCACGACAAGGGAATTTCATCCTGATACGGTGTTAGAAATTTGATCATAACTTTTGCGTATGATGTTTAAATGACCTGATTTTTGAGTCATTGGAAAGCTAACTTCAAGGATACAAATTTCATTTTAACACCTTTTCCGACTCAACCCCAAAATATGTTAAAATTTTCAATAAAGTTGACCCATCTCATTCATCTTGTTATTTTTTTTGTTATTTGCAATAGTTTCGGTATATTAGTCATAGCTTTCTCATATGACATCAAAATTGACTGAATGTTTTCCATTGGATAGATAATTTCATGATCTAAAACTTCAATGTTGAACACTTTCAAATTAGTCCATTATCTATATCAAAATTCAATCATACTAATACATTTTTCAAATTCAGCATTCACACTTATGAAAGATCACCATAGCCCCCCTTTTCATAAAACATTTCAAATCTCCCAATAATCACTTCCCACACATCACATACATAAAATGAATTATGTTCAAGCTATTTTCCACCTCATTTAAGGTCAATCGTCAAAAATTACCTATTCAGTTCTTTTTTACCAAATTTTCTGCTATAAGTGACTCCATATGTCATTTTCATTCCAAGTTGCATCCAAAACTCGAACTAATATTTCACACACATTACAATACACATAATAAATATCTTAAGCCATTCACATTGATCATAATTATTTTTTTTCTAAATTCACCATTTCAGTTCTTTTTCACATAACCTTCAACTTAATAGTTTAAAATTCCAAAATTATCTCAAAATTTCAATTCAATATCTCATGCACATCACATTATACATAATAATCATGTTACATTGGTCATTCAAGTCATATATATGACTTTACTTAAAATCATTAATTGGGTTCATGTCACTCCATTCAGTCTTCTATAACAATTTCTTTATAAAATACTGTGTATCACCTCAATTCCTCACTTTACTAAAATGCAAAAAAATTTTCACAAATTTCAACACCACAAGTGTTACACTCTCATTGTTATATTTACATATATTCTTCCCTAGACTAATTTATGATCATACCACATAGTATACTTCTTATATTCTCTCCCTAAGATAACTTCATAGTGATTCTCTCCCCCTTTTTGTCATAATAAAAAAGAAAAATGTTGTTCCATAGGTAAAAAATATTTCATAGAAACAATCAATTTATTTCATTGCATTTCAGTACAAATAAGATACATCAAAGACTATGAACACCAAAAATACAAAACAGTTCAGCCTAGGAACAAACATTCTAAGTTCAGAGGGGAGGAGCCCAATTATGATCCTTCGAAGAAATCTGAAGGCGGGCGGAGGCATGCGTCTATTAGTTAATGGGGAGAGGTTTCTTCAAGTGTGAGAAACCCAAGTATTGGACGAGGAATGGGAAGATGAGAGGTTGGAGATGGATGTAAAATACTTGTTACTTCCTTCCCCCTTCTCTTCAAGTGCCCTAGAAAGTGATAAAGATGGATTCAAGGCTATCTGGCTGAGATGAAGATGAATATCGTTTTATGCAAAGTCAAATTTTAAAGAGATTAACATTTAATTTGTTGATAGATTGAAAATAGCATGAACCCTTTCAAAAGTGTAGTCATCACCAAGATAATTGAAGAAAGTGAGGAATCATCTTTTGTTTCTTCAATTGCTTTCTAGTTTTGTACTCGCTTTCCTTCCCTCTTCGCTTTCTTCCTAAATCTCCTTTGTCAAACTATTCCATCTTCTTAGCAAGTGCAACATAGGATGGCAGAGATGGGGTAATATAGATTAGACATGGGAGGATAAGTAGATAGCCAATGTAACTTTTTGAGAAAGAATGAATGAAGGTCTGCCTAAAATAAAATATGATGTGATTTCCAATAGCTATAATTTTAATCTAGCAAGAAAATGAGACAGACCTTGGAATGATTTTTTAGATAATGCATATTGTATAATGATTTTTGGACAATGTTCATTGAATATCAAGAGTTTCAGATAGAAAGTTAATAACTTTGGATGGAAGTTTTATCCGAAATGGAATGGTTGTCGAACTTCAAACAAAATTAATTGTCTAAGACAAAGTGAAACTTCAGGTATTTGAAGTGTAGCTTTAGACAAGTCCTAACAAATTGAAATAGTTCATTCATGCAATTTATAATCAAAACATAAAGACACCAAATTTTATGCTTATGCATTCACACTGGTCATGCCTAATTTTCTTTTAATATTGCAGAAGGTTTCTAATGACAATAACTTAGTGAAAATATCTAGAAGTTGAGCATTTATAGACACATATTCCTAACATATATCATGTTTTTCTACATGATTGCTAATAAAATAGTGCTAATCTTTATATGGTTGGTTCAAGAATGCAAAATAGGGTTCTTGGTTAAGCATGTAGCATTAGTATTATCGCACCTAATGGGTATGTCATTATACTTCAAACCATAATCCAGAAGCTTTTGCTTCATGTAAAGTAATTGTGGGCAACAACTTTCAGCTGCTATATACTTAACTTCTGCAGTAGTAGGGGTAACAGTGGTTTGTTTTTGATATTACCATGAGAAAAAGCTATTTCCTAGAAACTAACTGGTTTCACTAGTACTCCTTCTATCAACTTTGTATCTTCAAAAGTCAGCATCTAAATATCTTATTAATTCAAAAATAGTTTCTTTGGGATAACAAAGCTCCAAACATGGTGTATCAACCAAGTACTTAAATAATTTTTTTACTATAGTAAGGTGAGACTCTCTAGAACCAGACTGAAACCTTGCACATAAGCATACACTAAATAGAATGTCAGGTCTAAATGCACTAAAGTAAACAAGAAATCTAATTATGCTATGATATAACTTCTGATCTATAGGTTTACTAATTTCGTCCTTATCTAGCTTTGTTGATGTGTTCATTAGAGTTCTTACTGCTTTTACTCCTTCCATTTTAAACTTTTCAGCATTTCTCTAGTTTATTTGGATTGGCATATGTAATTCCATTATCTTCTTGCTTGATTTGCAATCCAAAGAAATAGTTCAACTTGCCCATTATATCATTTCAAATAAAGCTTGCATTATCTTTGAGAAATCTTGACATAGAGTTTCATTAGTAGCACCAAATATGACATCATCTAGATAAATCTAAACTATCAAGATATCCATGCCAACATTTTTTATGAATAATGTAGTATCAACTTTTTCTCTCTTGAACTGATGATCATTTAAGAATTTACTCAACCTTTCGTACCAAGCTCTTACAGCTTGCCTTAGTCCATACAATCCTTTGGTGAGTCTATATATGTGATCAGGCTCATCATTACTTTCAAAACTAGGAGATTGTTTTACTTAAACTTCCTCACTTAGATAACCATTGAGGAATGCACTCTTTACATCCATTTGAAATAGTCTGCAATTCTTGTAGGATGCAAAATAAGTAACATTCTAATGGCTTCTAATCTTCCTATGAGAGCATATGAGTTCACAAAATCAATTCCTTTCTCTAGGGAATACCCCTTAGTAACCAATGTTGCTTTATTTCTTACAACAAGTCCACTTTCATCCAATTTATTTCTATATACCCATTTAGTTCTAATCATATTAATATATTTTGGTCTTGGAACTAATTTCCAAACTTTGATCCTTTCAAACTAGTTTCGTTCTTCCTGCATTGCAATGATCCAGTTTTCATGCAAGCGGGTTCTATGCTAGAAATAAATGCATAATGGCCACAAATATTCTACTTGGATCTTCTTGTCCTAACTCCATAATAGACATCACTTATGATTTGATCTCTAGGATGGGCACTAATAAACCTCAAATCAGTAGGAGATTGATAGGGAATATTACCTGCACTTACCTCCTCCTCACTGACTAAGTCTTACATATCTTCAAGCTTTGTGGTGTTTTCTCCCCCTTGATCTTGTAATTTCATCTTCTTCATCTTCTTAATAGCTTCATCTACATCACTATTATTTTCCTTTCTCAGGTTAAATCAGTTTCATCAAATTTAACATGCACAAACTCTTCTACGGTCAATGATCTTTTAATGAAAACTTTAAATTCTCTATTATTGAAAGAGTAACTAAGGAAGATAGCTTCATTGCTTTTTAGATTGAACTTCCCAAGATTATCTTTCCCATTATTCAGCATATAGCATGAACAACCAAAAGAATGGAGATAAGAGATGTTGGGTTTTCTTCTTTCCAAATTCATATGGGGTTTTCTTTAGAATTGCTCTAATGGTAACCCTGTTTAGCACATGGCAAATAATGTTGATTGCTTCTCTCCAAAATTTTTTGGACAATTTACTTTCATTTAGCATGGTCCTTTCCATTTCCTGAATTGTCCTATTTTTCTTTCCTCAACTCTATTTTGTTGAGGAGTTTTAGGAAATGAGAAGCTATGGTGAATTCCTTTTTTCTCACAATAATCAACAAATTTTCTGTTTTTAAACTCACCACCATGATCACTATGAATGGATACAATTGACATTTGCTTCTCATTTTGAACAAGCTTTGAAAAAGCAAAGAACATAAACAAATGGTTCATCTTTGCTAGCTAATAGAATTGCCCATGTAAACCTAGAATAGTCATCTACAATGGCATACACATATCTCTTTCTTCCAAGGCTAATAATATCTGATGGTCCAAAGAGATCCATGTGTAATAGTTCTAGAGGTCTACATGTGGACAACTCATTTTTGGGATGGAAGGACACTTTGGTCTATTTTGACACTTGACAAGCTTCACGTATCTGATTCTTATCATACTTCAGTTGTGGCAGACAATTCACAAGATCCTTTTTCCATAGCGTTTTGATATTTGACATGTTGATGTATCCCATCCTTTTGTGTCACAACCATGGTTCATCTTTAACATCAAATAAGCATTTTCCTACAATCTAATCTAGTAGAACTAGATATACATATCCATACCTTTTTCTGTTGAACAATAAACTATCATCTACATTAATACATTACATGCGGATTGTTCAAATAAAACTTTGTGACCTCTGTCAAATAATTGGCTAATACTTAGTAGATTATGCTTGAGTCTATCTACATATAATACATCTTCTATGCATGCATTGAATAATCCATAAATTTTACCTATACCCCTAATGAAGCCCTTGTCATTGTTGCCAAATGCAACTGTTCGTCCATTCATCGGCTTAAGATCTTTGAACATTTTCTTATTCCTAGTCATATGTCTTGAACAGCCGCTGTCCATGAACCAGGAATTTCCAAATGTGGCTTTAAGACTTATCTACATACAAAGAACATTCTTCCTACCTCTTTGGTACCTAAGCATTAGGTCTAACTATGTTAGTGAACTTGTGTGTGCGAAAAGATTGTGCATGATCCTTGGGTCTCTATTTCAATTTTGCACATTTTTCATGCATCCTTTTGGCATAGTAATCATATACTTTATGTCCAACTTTGTTACAGAAATAACAATTGTTTGGAGCCCTACTAGGTGTATTATAATCCATTAGTTTCCTTACCTAATAATGTCCTATGAACCTTCTAATGTTTGGAAAATTTTTTCTTTCTTTTATGAGGCTCATACCCTTGGACCATCCAGCAATTTTTTGTGGATTTTCATCACTTAAAGGCTCACAGCCAAGTCTCTTTTTACTAGTTTGACCAATCATTTGCATGAACTTGGTAACTAATTCTCCTAGGTTTGAGAATTTACTTAATATACTAATCAATATTTTATCTCCTTTTGTAAATTTCTTACTTCTTTTTATAGAGATAGATTTCTCTCTGCCAAGATTACATTCACCTTGAAAGTTGCATCAAAGTGTCTCTTCTTTTGAGCAAATGTTTGACCAAGAGTTTCTGAATCATTGAAGAGACAGTTATATGATTGTTATGGCTATCAAGCTTCTTTCATTTAGTACAATTGTTATTCAAGTTTGAAGAGTCAGAACTATAAGAATAGTAAGAGTTTACCTCAATCTCCAATTCTGTTGTGCAATATTTTTTGGTGGAGATTTGGCTCGTCGACTCATTTTCTACGTTGGCCATGTAGAATATTCTTGCAAGGTTTCGCACTTCATTGTCATCTTTCTCGCTTGAGCTTGTGCCAAAGGATTCTTCATCATTTACATACATTCCTCTGGCCTGATTTTCCTCTCTAAATGTTATAGTTTATCCCTCTCTTGAGCTCCAACACCATGTTGGGCTTCGTCTTCCAACCTGTCAACTACAAACATAATAAAATAAAGTGAGTTCGGGGAACTCAATAAGCAGTTGTAGAGCAAAATATTAACTTATGCAAATGGAACCACTATCATGATACTAAGATAATTGATCATATCATATTCTCTACATAATGAGGTAACTCATCCTATTAGACCATCAAAGAACCTTTCCTAGTTACTCATTCTATTCTTATGATCATTACATCTACTTCATTATATTTTATATATTTATTTTTCAAACCATGTCATAATTCACTTATTGCCAGTCAGTACCATGCTTGGGAAGCCACAACCAAGTGGAAACAGCCACAACCAAAGTGGACTCAATCACAACCTAGTGGACACAGTCATGTGTTGTAGATATTTATATATAATCTCTTATCATTCATTCTTTATAAATCATTGTATTTTTTCCCTCTTTAATGTATGATCAATTTCTTCCTATAACCCTAGCTATGATATCTTGCCTGCACTGCAACACAAGAGTGTCAGGTTCACTATTTATATCTATTGAGGCAATCATATATTACCTTTTGTGATACATACTATAGGGGTTTGATCTTGACTTATGTTATACATAATCATTCTTTCACATTAACACCACCATGCTGCCACGCTGACAACCGTCACCCCGAGGGTGTCAATAGTCCTCTAATTTGACAGGATAGGTGGTCCCCTATCAAGTTGTCAACTGTACTAAGTCCAAAGCTTTCACATAATAGGCCAAACCCGGCCTATCCACCATTCTTAGCAGCACCACCATCCATAAATAACTAAGTAAATCGTCTCGACATGTATACAAACCCAAATACACTTAATGATATTTTTGCTAGCACCTAAATCCAGAAAAATTATGTCTCAATCGATATCCAAATCAAATATGGATTTAAATCTTAGTCAAATATCCAATCCCAAGTGAGTATTCAATTGCATCACCAATCCAAGCACAAACCCAAATTCATTCAGTAGCTATTTTGGCATTATAAATTATTGTAACTGGACATTACATGCCTACATCATTAAAACCTCCTACTAACAATTTTTTTTAACATCTCAACTTTGAAACCACTTAAATATTACTCTAATTAATTAGGAAAATACCTTAGTAAAAACCCCAAATCATCACATCTATAGAATATATAAAAAAAATCAATTTTCTAGAATTTCTATTTTGGTGTCGTAGCTTGGATTTCGGCACCATGGCACCAGTCACGCTGCCTATTTTTCCTACGTCCAGCAAGAATTAGCACTACAGCGCCAAATCATGGCCGTTGTCCATTTGCTTCCCTTGGTTGCTTGGCCTTTTGAACTATTTCTTATGCTCCTTTAAGTCCCTTGTCTGATCACCTTACTTACCTATTAATCCACCTCATTTAAGCTTTCATTTTTCTCCATCATTTCCACTTATCTTGTGATGCAAGTGTACATATGATGCCATTACTATATACATAATGCATTGCATTTGTAACTTTTGATGAAACTAACAATTCTCAACATGCACTAAATTAAATAGACATGTACATTTATGGTTCCTGTCAATACATTATTCCCTTTATTGCCAAACCTCCCACTACACAATACACATAATTTAAGCATAACCAAACATAATACAATAGCTTAATCCAAACCAACTCACATAGTCATGAAAATTTAATTGAATTACATAAGAAAATTAACCTTGCTTACCTTATACTCAACCTATATGCTTCTCCTTCATCTTAAACTTTGAAAAGCCAAGTCTAGCTCAATGATTCATAGTCCTATTTGCAAAACACATATCCCATTAGTGTTTATTCTATTTAAACTTCAAAATGACTTGTTAAGTTCCAGCCTAGCCCAGATTTATATTTCAGCCCCTTCTAGGGTTTACTCCCTTCCTCATTTAAATCATGATTAAGGGGTGATTAAGGGATCGAAATCAAGAGTTAATCATACTACCCCTATCTCATGATCATTTCATCGAACACGTAGTAGGCAAATTTCAAATCTCTAGTTTCTAGCCATAGGTGATATGAGATTTCTTTCCCATATTACAACTACACCTATTCTAACATGAATTACATCTCAATTAATGATAATAACACCCAATTGAACATTAAAATCTTATTTCCCCCATTTTCCAACCTCCAATATACCCAACTCATCCATTAAGTGAGAATTAAAGAAATTAATGAATAGAAATGACTAGTAGAAATGACTTACCACTCACTTTTCTTTGATTAGAATCCCCAATTTGAGCTGTAGAGGGAAACCCCTAATTTTCCTTCAAGCTTCGTAGTCCAAATCCACTGAAATCTAAGTTTCTTTGATGTCGGAGTACTGTTGGATTAATTAGCTTCAATTTCCTAGTGGTTTGGCATAAAAATCTACAATAATCGGGTCTTGGCAAGCAAGGAAGACATGGGGAAGAGGGGCTAGACGGCTAGGCTGAGATTTAGGGAAGATGGAGTATTTTAAGCTCCTCTCCCTATGATTCTTCGGCAGCACATAAACATCCTACACACGTAGCCCGCCTTGGTCGCTTTCAGGTCACTTCTATTACTATGATTCATTCATGTTCTTCATAATACTGAGTTCATTAATCATGTCCATCATCATTATTCATGTATATCAATAAGTTCTTTTGGATTTTTCACACTTTAAATTGACCCCATCCATTTCTAGCTCGTGGAAATACACAACACACTATAAACATTTTAGGACCTCATAAGAACTATGTGAAAAATTCTGAAGCTCAAAATATTAATGTAAGAAATTCTAAAGAACTTTTGAAGCTTAAAATACTAATATCATAAATTTTGAAGGTAACTTAAGAAGTATGTCAGATGTTTTGAAGGTGTTTAAAAGCTCAAAATATTAATGCAAAAATTCTAAAATGATTCAAAAGCTCGATCTTCAGAATTTCTAAAGTAACTTAACAAGAAAGAAATTTCTAAAACTTTAAAAGGATTTTTCAATAGCAATTTTTAGAAGCAAGTTTGTAGATTTTAGAGTGTTTTAGAGGAAAAAAATTGTAGATAGAAGTTGGGAGTTACAGCACCTATTAATCTTAGAAGCTACAGAATTGTAAATTGTTTTGAAGTATACAAATTGAGTTATTTTTAGAAGCTAATTTCCATACATCAAATGTTACAAATTTTAGAATCTGAGAAATGCAGATTGTGAATTTATTATTGGAAGTTGATTTTTCGGTGCAAGTGTGTTGCAATATTTAAAACCTAGGATATGTAGCAACTCAGTTATTTTTAGAACTCCTATTTTTATACATTGCAATGCTTTGGAAGTTATATTTCATAAAAAATATCAAGTTATTATTAGAAGAGGATTTCTATGCATAGAGGTATTGTAGTTCGTGGAGGAGTTTTAGTAAAACCCTACTGCTTATTTAAAGATACATCCAAAGAGAGAGAGTTGGGCATGGAGTGTGTATGTGAGAAACAAAGGAGCGAGAGAAGGATTCCAAGTTCTACAACATGAATATTTTGAAGACTTTTTTTCCTTTTCAGGATGAACTAAATTTCTTTTTCTGGGGCAATGATGTATCCCTCCTTGATATTTGTTGTCAACAGAGATTGTTGGTTTATCAATTCAATATCATCTTGTTTCATTCATTATGCTAAATGCAATCATCTAATTAATTTAATTGTCTGATTACCAATTATGTGAATTAGCTTGATTATTTTGAGTATACTATTAAGGTAGATGCTATATGCGAAATCGTGTACTGTCTCTTGAATGAATGAGTAGATGATTAAGGTAGATGTCATATGCTAAGCTATCTACTTAGTTTATTACGTTCTTCTAATCTTCATGACTTTTTAACCTCAACTACACTATAAGCCATAAGTAATTGGAATGGAAAAAAATACTTGATTTAAACCCGAATGACTAACAGTAATAATCATACAATGTATAGAACAAACCCAAGATGCTGAATTGACAACAACATCTTAACAACATTGAACATCATTGAGTGGTGAAGTCGGCTCCCCAGACTTTTGCAACCTAAATTCTCTTTTACATTACTCACTGCCATTGTTTTCTGTTATCTTACATAGAAATTCTATTTACTTAGTCTTTAATTTATCTTGTTGATTTAGGATAACTTAGTTTTAGTAACTAGACATAATTGAATCAATTTGATAGTTTTTTGTTGAATCTACCCTTACTTTGCACACTATACTGTTGTAACTCATGCACTTGTGAGGAATTATAATTTGACCATCAAGTTTTTAGTGTCATTATGATTTTATATTGATTTGATTAATTTAGTTATAATTTTTCTTTTTCGTTTTTGTAGTTATTTTATTTAGGATTTTTAATTCTTTCTTTCTTTTATAGAATTGTGAATGCACAAAAGGAGATTGTTGAATCCAATTCTATTTCCCTTGAACGTTCACATTGACAAAGTGGAAATAAAGATAGAGAGTATAAGCAAAGAAGAAGAAGTTCAGACGGTTGACAATGTGGAGAACTAAGTGGCTCAATAAGCTCAACAGCTAACGTAGGAGTTTTCACGCCCAACTATAGGGATTTCACCTTCATGCATTGTTTTAAATGACAATGCCAAGAATTATGAGTTGAAGTATATACACTTTAATATGATTTCTTCTTTTCATTGTATAGCTGTAGAGGATTTCTTAAAATTCATGCGTGATTTCTATGTAACTATCCAAACCTTTCCTAGGATCTAACTGAGATAAATTGGGCATGAGATGTTTTCCTTACACCTTGAAGGATGCAGCAAAAACCTGGTTCATGATAATGGCTCCCGGTTCACTTACCACATGGGATGCAGTGTACAACAAGTTCATTGGTAAATTTTATTCCCATGCTAAAACTGCAAAATTAAGAAGTAAGATTGTCACTTTTTCTCAAATGGATGGGGAAGCATTCCATAAGGCATGGGAGAAATTTAAAGCATTATTGATTCAATGTCATCACCATCGATATCCTCTTGAGTTGCTCAATCAATTTTTCTATGATGGACTAACACAACCATGCAAAGCCATGGTTGACAATGTTGCAGGTCGAGCTATAGGAAAAAAGACCATGGAGGAGACATATGATCTATATGAGATGCTTGGACCAGACTCCCAATAGAAGAGTGTTAGAGGTAAGTCCAAAGGAATTTACGAAATCAATTCTAACACTGATCTTTCTATTCAGATGTCAGAGATGGTGAAATAGATGAAGGCAATGTGCTCTATGATAGTGAACTTGAAACAACCTGTCTGTGCTGAGGTATGTTTTATTTGTGGTATTTTAGGTTACTCACATAATGTTTGCCCTTCTAATGAAAATTTTGTAGGTGTTTCAGAGTAAGTAAATGCATTGAAGGTATATAACCAACGGCCACGTAATGATCCTTATTCAAATACTTACAATTCTAGTTTGAGAAATCATCCAAAATTTTCATGTAATAATAACCACAATCAAAATTAAGCTGGAACTTCTTTTCAACCAAAGAAGCCTACTCTTGAACAAACTATGCAGAGTTTTGTTCAAGCAACTCAGACTCAGTTCTAGAATAATGAAACAAGATTTCAAAACATAGAGGCATTTGTGAAGAAGATGGGACACAGTTGGGATAGATTGCAGAAGTTGTGCAAATCCACACACTTGTGAAGTTGTCTAGCCAGTCAGAGCAAGCAAAAGCAATTATGACATTGAGAAGTGAAAAGGTAATTGATAATAAAGTTAGTATAGAAATTGATGAATCTAATGCTTCTATAAGAATAGACAAAGGGAAGAAAAAGGCAAAGGAGGAAGTGCATTCAAGGAAAGATATATTTTCAATAGTTGAACCTCTAGTCAATTACAAGCCATCACCACCTTATGATCCACCAGTGCCTTTTCCAAGAAGATTGAAGCAGAGCAAGTTAGACAAGTCATTTTTTGATATTTATGATATCCTTTCTAAAGTCAATGTTAATTTACCCTTGCTTGACATAATTAAAAGCATGCCTACTTATGATAAGTTTTTGAAGGAACTAACCTCAAGGAAGTGTGAGAATGGGCCTCATGAAAAGGTGATAGTTTCAAAAGTAGCCAGTGTAGTTTTGCAGACAAATCTTCCACCAAAACTAAAAGATCCAAGTAGTTTAAATATCACGATCACTATTAAAGGAATAAACAAGGTAAAGGCTATGTTAGATTTAGGAGCAAGTATCAATTTGATGCCTTATTATGTTTACTTGCAGCTTGGTTTAGGAGATTTGCAACCTACAATAATGTCTCTACAAGTTGTAAATGGATTAGTGAAATATCCTAGAGGTATTGTAGAAGATATTTTAACGCAGATTGAAAAACTTATTATTCCTGTAGATTTTGTTGTGCATGAAATGGAGAGAAAAGTGATTCCAGAGAAAGATGGCAACAGC
>JAYJMB010003862.1:0-13603 GCA_036873735.1 Pouteria campechiana
GTGAAGACCCTTCCTTTAGGGTCCACCAAAATCTCTCACTCCATCTCCCCAAACTTAGAATGTTTGTGTGTAAGCCAATCTATTCTGTATCTTTGCTTATATTGAAATAAAATGAAATAACATCTTTGCTTGTTTATCTTTTTATGTTTAGCCTATACTTACTGGGAGTGGATGTTCCTTTTTGCTTCTGACAAAAAGGGAGAAAAAGAATCTGCAAATTATCTCAAAGGGGGAATACAAACATGCATAATGTTAAATAATCAAGGGAAGAATACATATAGAGAATACATAATAAAATGATCAAGAGAAAATAACAACTTGAGGAATGATTAAACTTTCACACATTCGTTTAGACTACATACATTGAGGGGGAGATTGTCTTTTATGAGATAATTTTTAATTAAGTTTTGTCATTATCAAAATGAAGGATAATGCCAGTATAAAAGCATGGTTTCAATGATAAAAAAACTTAATTAAAGATTATGTACTAATGGTGTTGCCAAGCTTTTAGTATGCAGAATCAAGTTGCAAGCCTTATGAAAAATGAACATAGAAAACATATTCCAAATGAATGAAAAGGATTTAGCTGTCTCCATTCGTCTATCGAAGTGGAAGATTATATCTGACAAATGTAAAGCAGTGTGCATACAACAGACTTTGTTTATCATAAGCAAGCCACAGTTAAGCCAATGGTCATCTGTTGAGAATAAACAAAGGTAGAGAAGTGAAAATCTTCTAGTAGAGTAGTGAAAGGTCATTAAGGAGTACAATGGAGGTTATCTGGTAGAGTAGAAAAGGTCATCTAGTAGAGCAATGGCATTTGTCTATTCAACTAAACTCATCTATTATCTACAACAGACAGCCCAACAGATGAAGCCATGTCTGTTACTTATAACAGACAACCCATCAAACTAAGCAATGAAGAAAATTTGTTTGTGTTCTAACAATCTGTCTGTACTTACAACAGACAAAGTGCTAAAGAAACAAATCATCCATGCTTCTATAATTCAACAGACAAAGCATTAAAAGAATAATTCGTTTGCACTTTCAAGATCTGTCTATTACAACCCAATAGATGATGTGATGAAATGACATCTCCATGATTCATCTACTACTTACGAAGGACAAATAAGAAGATAAAGGAACTTTGTCTGATGAACAGCTGGACAGATACTTCCTCTGTCATAAGTAAAAGATGAACAATGGTCAAGCTGAATCATTAGTCTTCATTTTTGCATTAATATCGCCTCTTTATTTATTTATTTATTTATGCATGCCTTAACTTGGTATTGGAGATCAAAGTTAAGAAGAACAATTTTGGTTTGCTGGAGTGTGTCTCACAACCAATTTGCCAATTTATTTATGCCCCCTACAGCTAGAATCTAGAAGAATGCAATGACACGCCCCCTTGAGCTAGAATCAAGAAGAACAAGTGTGTGTTTATTGAAGTATGTTTCATGAACAACTTGTTAGTTTATTAAGCCCCCTAGAGCTAGAATATAGAAGAGCATTGGGTGCACTTGTTGTAATTTCACTATAAAGAGATAGTGGAACCCAAGACACAAGAGGTATGGTCTTGGAAGAGTGGAGTAGGGGTGGTTACCCAAACTATTATAAAAAATATTGTTTGTGCTATTTGTGTTTGCTTTATTTTCATGCACTTTACTGCTTTTTCATCTATCTCTTTATAATTGCACACAAGCACAAAAAAGATGGAAGTTAGTTAAATCGGGGTTGAGCAAGATTTTTTTATCAACCCAATTCACCCATCCCCTCTTGGGTAAAGCCAAACCTTATTATAGGACCCAACAAGTGGTATCAGAGCATGCTACATAAACAATTGTACTGATCCATTTGGCTAACCCTATATTATCATCCTCCATGCTTTTAGAAGGATATTCCACCTCCCAACTTTCATATTTTGATGGATCCAACTATACACAATGGAAGAGAAGGCTGGAGGTATATCTTATGACCAATAACCTTGAGTTATGGAAAAATAATTTATTGGCATTACTGAGGATGAAGATAGAGCATAATAAGAGAATATCAAGGCTACTAATGCCTTACTGCATGCTCTTTACCCCACCATTTGTAAATATATCTTAGCTTGTAAAATAGCATAGGAAATCTTGGACAAGCTAAAGATAATTTCTGTGGGGCATATTCATTTGCACCTAAATAATACTAATGTTGTTGCTGAGATGAATTTGAGAGTAGGAAATAAAGAAAAGAAGGAACAAACTCCTATAGAAGAAGAAAAGAAGAAAGATGAAGAATCTATGGGAGCAAAAGAATTGCAAATCGCAGAACCACTAGAGATTAAGGGGGAGTAATCTCAAGAAGAGACTGAAATTTAGGAAAAAGATTTGGCGAACAATGATGCAGAGATTGAAAAAAAAGAATAAAGAAAGCTAAATCTATGAAAGGGGACTTGCCATTGAAAGTAAAAATTTAGAGCAAGTCGAAGAGGAGAAAGCTAAGGAAGGTAAGAAAAGAAAAAGAGGACCAACAATAAGGAAAAAGAAAAAGAAGTATTCTTCCTACAAAAGTATAAATGATCCTTCTCAGCAAGGAGCTATGAAATGAAGAAAGAAGATGAAAAATAGAAGATCTATCAAGCTCCATTAAAGGACAAATGGCTTCTTAACACTGGATGAAGGAGAATGCATATAATTAAGTCAAAGGCCAAAGAAGTTAAGATAAGTACATATATGGTAATTCAAACCCAAATTTTCTTATACTTTTTTATTATCCATACTTAGTAAATTTATTCATTTGTCTCTAATATAGCTTCAATTGCACATGAATAGAATTTTAAAGTTCAGCTTAGATTAGAAGAACTTAAAATCATTAATTCCCAATACAAAAAAGAAACATAAAGATAAAATCCTAGAGATAATTAGGAGTGAGCAAACAAAGTAAAAATTGATAACCAATATATTTTGAGGATAAATATGCCAAAGAGGCATACAATTCATTGGAAACTTTAAAACAATATGCAATCATGAGATAATATTAAAATGATTAATTATGCTCAAATTGAATGAATCACTTCAAAATTAATTCATTAAAAATGAAAAGATTATTAATCTAACATATTGACATTTGAAGCTTTAAAGAAGCCAGTTCTCATCCTCATAACATAGTTCATAAATATGTTTATACAAAGGTTATAATTTTGATGACAATAAAACTTGTATTAAGACTCGATCTATGTTAATAATTTATGCTTGGTTTGTATACTCTTTGTTGAGTTATTATTTGTGCAAGCATGAAGAATTTTCATGATCCACATTGCCTTCGCCATTGCCTGTCACATTATGATGTGTCGGATCATAAAGATAAAATGTGTATGCCTCATAGAATTATTATAAAAGAAAGAATATGTACTTAATGAGCTTATCTTTAAAAATTCAAAAACATGACTCAGATTGCTTATCCATGTTCCTTATCCTATGAAAATTACATGTGTATAAATATATTTTAACTTTCAATGAAAATATCAAGCTAACAAAGTAGTAAGTACAGAAATTTCCAAGTGCAGGACCAGAACCACTTGACCTAACCATCTGCTACACTTCAAAAGGACTAAGCTATTAAAGATAGAAGACCACATTCTAGAAGAAATTGATGAAGAAAATAGAGGCTTCAAAATGTGCTACAGGGAATCAATAAGAAGGATTTATTTATTTAGAGAGATTCATTCAAACAAATGCATAGCAAACAAAAAACCAATTCAAGATGAAGCTAAGGTCAAGAAGCAAAAAACCTTTGTCCAAAAACATAACTTTGGACAACCCAAAATGACCAAACCAACATTTGTCTGAAATGCAATTTGATTGAATAAATGTCAACCGGCTTTATCTCCAATTTGAAGTTTGTCCCAAATTAACTTCAGACAAATGTGAACCAAGGAACTTTGTTTGAATAAGAAAAGCTAAAAGTGAAAGTTTTTTGAATAGCCAGAAGCTCAAACAAATGTGAATAAAGGGAAAAGACTTTATCTAACTAACATAGACCAAAGTGGCACTTCATCTGAAATTAACTTCAGAAGAAGAGATTGTCTGAAATACCATCCCAATCAGTCTGTTGCATCAAAAATCATCTAAAATTTTACTTCAGAAGAATGCAGACAATTAAAAGTTATGCCTTGGTCCAAAATCAATAGAAAAGTGATAGTAAATCAATCCAAATTGGAAACTTCATCTAGATTTTTGCTTTCGGTATGCAGAATCGTTAGTCACCATTTTCAATAATAAACAACACTGTAGGATTTCCAACTATATACATTCTCAAATGGTCTTTTGTATTCAATGAAGTTCATCCACCTCCAACGACTGAAATTGAAATCTAGTATAAATGAAGTGTTTTTGGGATGTTTCAAAAAATAAAAGGAAGAGAGTTGAATGAGTGGGTGATTGAGCCAAAATCTTCTTCAGATCATTTCAAACCTAGGCTAAGAGTGTTAACCTTCATATACTCAATTTAAGAGCTTTCACCTTCTAATCCTCACTTCAAGGCCTACTTCTTTACAATATAAGGGAAGAATGTCTACATCAACAAAAAGCAATATTCAAGTCTTCCCTGGTGCGAAACAAGAAACACATTCAAAGTGTAATCGTTATCTCTCTATTTTAACTAGGTATTCATGCACCCTAGAGTTGATCTAGAAGTGTGCAGGTTGCACTAGTTTTATGCCCCTTAGAGCTAATCTAGAAGAGTGCAACGGGCATTAAGGTTATGTCTCCTTGAGCAAATAGAAAATAGTGCATGTGGCACTAGTTCACACCTCCCAGAGCTGGAGTCTAGAAGAGTGTAGGGTGCACTATTGTATTCCATGAAAGAGATATAGTGGAACCCAAGGCACTAGAAGAAAGTGTTCTTAGAAGAGTGGAGTAGACAATTGGCTCAAACCACTATATATATGTGTGCTATTTGTATTTGCTTTACTTTCTTGCATTTGTAAATTTATTATTTAGTTCATCTCAATGTGCACACAAGCAAAAGAGGGAATTTGATTAAACTGGGGTTAAGCAAGAAATGTTTGTAGACCGAATTCACTCCTCCCCTCTTAGGTTAAGTCAATCTAGCATACTAAAGTGACCAACAAGTGGTATTAGAGTGAGGTAGATAAATAATTTTAATGATCCATTTGGCTAACACAATCATGTCATCCTCCATGTTTATAGAAGGATACTCCACCTTTTAACTTTCATATTTTGATAAAATAAGTTTCACTCAATGAAAGAAGAGATTGAAAATATATCTAATAGCCAATAACCTTCAGCTATAAAAATTTATTTTTATTGGCATAAGTGAGGATGAAGACAGAGCAAAGCAAGAAAATATCTAGGGTAAGAATGCTCTGATGCATGCTCTCCGCCCCACCAACTGTAAACACATCTTAGCTTGTAAAACAGCAAAGGATATCTTAGACAAGCTTAGGATAATTTCTAAGGGTCAAGCTAATTTGCACTCAAATGATACTAATGCTATTGTTGAGATTAAATTGATTGCAAAAATTCAAGAAAAAAGGAACAAACTCCTAAAGCAAAAGAAGGAAAGAAAGATGTCCAATCTGTGAGAATAGAAGAATTGAAAATCAAAGATTTTTCACAGATTGAAGCAGACCAATCTCAAGAAGAGATTGAGATTCAAGAAGTGATATAAGCTGAAGAATATCCATAAATTGAAGGAGAGAAATTTTCAAAAGAAGATAAAGAAGGTAAGAAAAGAAAAAAAGGGCCACTAATAAGGAAGAAAAAGAAGAAAAAGAAAAAGAAATATTCTTCCATCAACAAAATGAATGATCCCTTCTCTGAAAGGAGCCTCAGATTGAAGAAGGAATATGAAGAAAGGATGAAATACCAAGTTCGTTCAAAGCAAAAATGGTTTCTGGACAATGGATGAAGAAGTCAACATTCAAAGGAACAAAAAGCAAAGGAAGAAAGGTAAGTGCAAGTATAATGTTCAAACTCCAATGACTTTATAATATGTTATTATCTGCATTCAAAATTTTACTTGCGTATCTCTATTATTGATTCACCTGTACATAGATAGAATTTAGAGTTTAGATTAGAATAAATTAGACTCTAAAACACAAATTAGCATCCCAGAGATAACCAGGAATGAGAAAATGAGTATTATTTAAATAACTAGCATTTTGGGGATGTGACACCCTGAAATTTTAAGGTACAAGTAAATTTGGTTCTTTAATTTAACATGTATGATGTATGTAAGTTCAATGAAAATTTAGAGATATTAGTAAGATAACTTGGTAAAATCATGAAAAGTATAAGTAATGATATGTGTCTTATGGTCTATTAGATAGAATTATGTTGAAAAAGTCATAGAAGTGGTGGAAAATGGAGTGAATGTGCATGTGCTCTGGTGCACTACCAAAGCATCATGGGTGGAGGAGCTTAAAATGCTCCAACAGCCCTCCCGAAACCCCATTTATGTTCCAACCCTCTCCCTTATGTTCCCCAGGCTTGGGAAATTTCAAATTCTTGAGGATTTTGCTGATTTGAGTTGGGGAAATCGACAGCAAAGCTTGCTGCACCAGTTTGGTATGTGGAAAATGCAGAAATTGGACTATAGGAGCAGTGAAGAAAAGAAGAAAAGTTGAAAAATTTTCCTAAAGGAAGTTTTTGTTGTAATTGGTTGAATAAAGTTAAGGGGTAAGTAATATTCTAACCTAATTTGTATTTTACTAAGTGATTTGTTGGAATTATGGGTTATAAAATGGATTTTGTGAAGGATTAGGGTTTATAAGGGTTGAAAATTGGGGAAAATGTAGATTTAGCCATGATTTGGATGTTGTGATTGATAATTAGGATAGAATTCATGTTAAAACATGTTTATTTGTTGTTTGGGAATCTTTCCCTTGATTGCTGGTAATTGGAAATAGGAAATCTGGAAGTTGCATATCAGGTGCTTGACGAAACAGCATTATGAAGGGGGTGATATCATTGTCATTGAACCCTTAAGTATTCTCTAATTGGGATTTAAATGAATTAAGTGAGTAAACCTTAGAAAGGTTGGGTTATGAACTTAAGGTATGAAACATATATGTACTGAGCTTTTAAAGGTTTATAGACTCTATTGGCATAAGAAAGGCTAATGAAACATGTATGCTATGTATCGGGTTGTAACTCATGGTATTTGACTTGGAATTACCAACTTTAAGGCTTAAGGAGGGGTGTAATTCATTATATACAAGTAAGCAAGTTTATTTTGTTATGTATCTGTATTTAGAATTGTCTAAATATGCATTCCAGCACCACATCGTGATTTCTGTTATGATTATTGTATCATTCCTTAATCATGTTTTGGGAAGAATATGCATTGTGATATATATGTTGGGTTAAGTTGGAAAATGAGAAAAATAGTAGTGCATGTATTATTTTTGGAAAGAAAATTATACTACAAGGGTTAATCTAACCAAGTTTAACATTACATAACATGTTAGTATGGCAATTTTATAACAACACACTTTGGAAATAGATAATACATAAATCAATATAGAATGATGTGTGTCGTATAAAATGAGTACTTCATTGGTAAATGAAGTAAAATTGATGCTTAAATATAGTGTTGGAACATTGTAATTTAATGTGCAAAAGAGGATGATAAGGGAATAAAATAAGGCAAAATGGAGATTAGCGAATTGGGCACCGTGGCGCCCAAACTAGCACCCCAACGCTAAAGTGAAAAATGGCCAGACCTTAGTGGATAGGGAATTGGACACTGTGGCAACCAATCAGGCATCAGAGGGCTGGAACAGTTTATGTGTGGAAAAAAATTTGGGCAATTTAGTGACTTATTTATTTGAGAGTTTTGATGAAGCCTTTTTTAGATGGTTTGGGGTAATCCTTGGAGATAATTCTTGGGGATTTAAATAGAAAGATGAAATGGGAAAATATTTGAATAAAATGTGATTGTTTTAGACCTTGTAAATGATCTTGTTCCGAGATGGTATGTTTATAGATATGATACGCATGGTTGGCATGATGGCATGCATGAATGGACACTGATATGCTTGAATGGCGTGAGGGCCTTTATGGCTAGACATGATATGCCTGAATGGCGTGAAGGCCTGTATGGCCAAATGTAATATGCCTGCATGGCATGGGGCCTGTACAGCAGGATATGAATATGCCAGGTTAGCGTGGAGGCCTACATGGCCTAGTTTATACTTACCTAATTTTCCCATTAGGTGTGAATGGAGAACTTGTAGTCCCTATGAATCAAAGAGGGTGGGGTGCCACTAATAACAGTAAGAGATTATATGGGCCTGGCAGGCTTCGTAAGGGGATACAGGGAGGGAGCAAAATACATCAAAGCAGAAAAAAGAGTGTTGTTTATTCTGTTGACTACCTCCTGGAGACTAATTGGGAATGATGGGAATGATGATAGACTGATGAAGTCTGAATAGGTGTCACCTACATTATGATAAAAACTCATTGTTGCCATTGTTACATTATTGTGAGACATTGTGTATTATGGACTTGTGTACATGTGATTTGCTAATGATTTTAAGAAATTATTGTTTAATTATTTTTTAATCACCAACCTACTTACTGAGTTTCTTGGACTAACTCTATTTAAATTTTGGTTTCAAGTTGATAGGCCTAAAGATAGAGCTCAACATGGGGTTAGAGCACAGGACAGGGATAGACTATGACTCGTAACTACTAGGAGCTCATAATTATGAAATTCTTCAATAAATTATAAATTTATAAATTTGGGCTTGTGTTGTATATAAATTTGTGTAAATTAAGTTTAGTTAGCATGTCATGATATAGGCTAGGTATAAAATCTATCTGACTACCTTCATCACAATGCAATTGTCGATTTTGGGCAACTATGGGTGTATGATGTTTAGTTTATGATAATCTGGATATGCATGATTATATAGGTGGATGAATTGTATGGGTTAAAGATGGCTAGTATAAGGAAGACTCTGTCTAGAGTTCCCAGTGATATTGCCCTATAGTAATGCCCAGAAAGTGGGGCATTACAAAGGATAAGTATGCCAAAGAGGCATATAATTTCATAATATAGTAAGATTATGAAGTAACACAAATGAATGATTATGCTCAAAGATTCATATTTAGTTCATTATTGATGAAAACTAATGGATCTAGCATATGACTTCAGTTGTCATTCTCATGATGTAATTCACAACTATGCTAGTTCAAAGAATTTAGTGATAGCTATGATTAAAGTAGAATGTTTGTCCTAGTTATTTATGAAATCCATTTTAATTCAATAGCATAACTTACTGCATACTATTATGACTAAAAATGGAATTGCACTGTTTGATCTACAGTACATGTTCACGTCTGTTTGAACCTTTAATGAAGAGGAAATGCAAGAGTTTCTTAAGCATATGCAGGAAAAGCTTGAAATAACAATATAGAAGAAAAAGAAGATAATAAAAAAAAATCAAGATCATCTTCTTAGCTTGCAAATCCAAGCTAAAGAATGAAGAAGATTGACAAGTTCAAGTTTTAGATGTAGGAAAAGGTTTAGACGAATTCAAACTCTATTATGAATGATGTCGAACTAATTTCAGACAAAGCATCAACGAATTCAAATAGAAAGGGTAGAATGAAAATTAAGACTGGGAATACCATCTATGAGATCAAATGCAAGAATTATGAAAGGAAGTGTTAAAGGAGATAAGTTGCCTTACTTGATTATGCACTACATTGCTATATACTCTTTATGCCTTAAATAAACTACCTTGGATTTGAATAGATATGAATTCATTGCTTTGAGCTAAATCATTCTAAAAACTTAAGTCAATTAGTAAAATAATTAACCCTTAATATCATTACAGTCCTAAGGCATAGTCAAGCCTGTTTGGGAAACTTCACAGTTTAAAGTCTCGAATAGGAATTCCATTCCTAGTCATTCCTTCTATAATTATCATTAAGCCTTAGTCTCTTAAATATAAACCACCTTGAATAAAAACTTAAATTTTAGATAAACATTTAAAGATTAATCTCATGTCCTAAATTATTCCATAGTGACTATGGTGCTCTAAAATGATGTACGTCTAGCATGATATTTCTATGATCTATTTTACATGTTATATCTATAATGTTTGAAATGATTTAATTGATTCCATTGTGTTGGTACATGATTGAAATAGAAGAAGTATTAAAAGTCAAAGAGAATAGTAATTAGAAATTATTAACCAGAAATTCATAAACAGAAAATCGTTAAGAAAATGTGTCACCAAAAGTGGAATCGCCTACAACCCAAGCACGCACAAGGACAACCTCCTGCTGATTTGAAAAATGTTATATAAAGCAACAATTATGGTTCACATTCTTTCTACCTATACTCAGCGACCTAAAGAGACTAAGCTGAAAAATCCTCCTCTTTAGTTCTAAACCTCTACATTAAACTCCTACTAATCTATGGCCCCCAAGGTTGCAGTCTCTAAAACTCGAGGTAGGGTAAAGAGACCTAAAACACAAGGAGAGACTTCCTCAGCTCAACCTTCTACTTCTATAGCAAAAACTATGTTGAGAGAAAGTCATACTATAAGATGTCAAGGTAATTCCTCATTCTAAATGAATGTGAGAAGAAAAGTGCTAAGAAGGAAGTAAAAATGAAGAAGGGGTAAATATGCTTGATTTGAAATCACTTCCAGAAGAGGTTAATGGAAAGAAAGTACCCTCTACCAAATTTCAGCCTAGAAGATATTCTAGCATATTATTTTGGTAGTAAGGACAATAAATTTTAGTTTTATACTTCAATGCTTGGCAGATTAGTCCACATCCAAAGAAAGATTGACTTGAGTTTCCTCGATAAGTGCAAACCTAACATTTGTTCCATGTTGAATTATCAAGGATGGACTGAGTTGATAGAGTATGAGGAATGGTGTGCTATTATAGGCAATCAAATTTAGAACCTTACTCTAATTAAATTACCTATAGTAGTGTGAATAAGCGTCGATCCCACGAGGAGTATCTAGCTTAATTTTATGCAAAGTGAATAAGAAAGAAGGGTTTTGAATGTAATGAAGAAAGTGTTGTAAAATAAACCTATCAGAAAAGAAAATCTTGGTTCAAGTCAACATCCACCATCAGAATCTCATAATTGATATTTGATACAATTATAAATCAATTCATACTTCAAATATTCACCATTGGAATTATTTTTCCTATCTCTACTTTAATATAGTTCATTAGTAAACAACATTCTAATTAACCCTAACTACTAAACAACCTAGACCAGCGCTAAAGGTTTAATCTAATAGCAACTTTAAGATTTATAGAGATTGGTGAAGCTAAACAACACATGCACCAGCAGTTGCATTTAATTTAGACAAATAATCTTTCTAAGATTTATTAACTGCAACAACAGTAAATTATTAAACCCTAGTTGCTTTACAGATTAGAGGGATCAAAAGATTATAAATTTGATATATAATCTAGCAATAGATTACAATGAATAATAAACTAGTAGGCCTCCTAGCAATTAAGCATAATAATCATAATCATGAATAAAGAAGAATATTCAATACTCAAAGTATAAATTGAACAATTAGATCTCATAGTATATTGATTCAGACACTTTTATTTTCTTATACTAAGAGTAAAAATTTAGCCATACAGGTCCATGATGAAAACTTAAAGAATAGAAAAGAGAGAGAGAGAGAGAGAGAGAGAGAGAGAGGAATATCTTTGCCAAAATCTTACTTTGATGTCTGTAAGTTTCTACCTCCTTTCTCCTCTCCAAATTCCCTATTTCTCTATTAGAAAACCTTTTAAATAATCTAATTTGGGGTTCTCTTGCACCTCCTCATGGATTTTCAAAGTTATCTTGAGCATACAATATGCAATTGCTAAAAATATCGTATTTCTGCATATAGAGTTTGTCCACCAAGAGAAGTTTTCATATTTTTGTCATATATTTCTCATATGATATCTAAATCTTGTGATTCTTGATTAATTTTAAAGATAATTTCAAGATATAAACTTTTATGTTGACGGCTATCTCTGAATCATCTTTTAAATATGTCAAAAACTTCCATAAAGTGAAACCTATTACCAAACATTATTTTCAGAAAATTCTATGGAGATAGTTGTAGTATTTTGGCCATAACTTCCTCATATTAACTCTGAATCAAGTGATTCTTTTTTTAGTTAGATAATTTTAAGGGCTATAGTTTTTATGTCGAACACTTTCTCAAAATATGCCCATATCTTTGCCTAATTTTCCTTGAACTGCACCTGAAAGTCACCTGAAAGTTTACAATGTTTCTTGCTTGTGAAGCATCCAAAAATAGAAGTCCTTCTAAAAATAGAATTCCTTCTTCAATTGAATTATTGGATTCACATCCCACCATCTGATTTGTGCCTAATTCATATTAAAACTTCATGGTTGATGCTTGATCAGAGGTTAAGCTCGATGCTCCCATAATGATGTGTGTCTCCATGAAGACCTCTGCTCCAAAATAGCATATTTTGCCCCAAATTAACCTCAATTATGCCAAATTGATCTATAACACAAATAAATTCATTGAGTGCAATATTTAATCTAATATCAATGTAAAGCAATGAAATCATATCATTTAAAGACCAAAACATTACAATCCAGGTATTAAAAATATGATAAATTATGAGCTCATCAAATGCCCCCACGCTTAACTTTTGCTCATCCTCGACCCAAACTTAAATTTGTTCTTTCCCAAAATGATTATCAAGGTTACAATTTTCATAAAAAAAGAACAACCAATCTCTTCAAAACTCATAATATATCATGAACAAATCATTCTTATACAACCTATAATTATTCAGTAAGCATTCTCTCTTGAAGATGGATTAAACAAAATAAGTAGAACCCTCACGAAAATAAACACTTTACTCTCATGTGTTTGAAGGATATATGTTCTGCTCAAATTTATTCCAATGAAAATAATCTACCATAAGTTTACATATCTTCTCATTCTTCATCATTAGGATCACATGCATAACATGAATCATAAGGACTTTTCATGGGTTTAATAGGGTTTATGGTAAAGGTGAGAAATATTTGGAGATGTAGATCAAAAGCCATTGAAACTAGAAAAGCACAAATAAATCAACTCAAGCTCAAATATATAAGTCATGTACAATCACTTGTTTTCTTCAGCATCTTTCACCTTGAATACATGATGTATAAACATGCTCCTTCCCTTGAAATTTTGATATTTTCTTTTTCTTTTCTTTTCTCTTTTTCTTTCACTTTGACTTTTTTTATGAACAACAATATGCTCTATTTCACCAATTATAGCCATTTTACAAATTTTGACACCCCCACACTTTATTTCTTACACACCCATACATAGCACAATGATAACCCATGCTCCACTAGCTCTATGGCTTGTGTAAAGACATTACTTTTCTGGGTTTTAACCTTTTAACATAGGTTAATAATAAAAGTGTATAAAACTCAAAGGGGCTAAACAAGAGATAAAATTAATCCCAAGATAGGCTATTTGGCTCATGTAGTTCATAACCAAGAAGGCCTTAATCATGTTCATGCATGCATGTATCAATGTGATCTCAAAGAGAATCAAGGCAAGTTCTAGAGAAAC
>JAYJMB010003863.1:0-13603 GCA_036873735.1 Pouteria campechiana
ATTAAGCTTAGAAAAGAAGAAACAATGAGGAAGAAGATAATTTAACTCAAAAATCAAACATCAACACAAGCTTCATTTTTAGGATCCATTTAATCCCAGATAACAGAAATTTAGAACATCATATTTGAATTAAAATAAACTAAATAATTGATAAACGTCATCATAATCCAATATCGAATGTTGATTCAAAAACAAAAGATGAACTTAAAAAAAATAGAATATTCAGGTTGCGGCGGCTTTCTCTAATGATCTTCTTGCTCTAAACTCTTCTCCTCGTCCAACTCTCTTTCTATGCTCCACTCTGGTCCCCTTTGCTCCTTCCCTAGATATCTCCTCAAATAACCTAGACAGAATGATTATTGTTACGCTCCTCCATGAATTGTAACTCCCTTATGCATAAAAATCCTCTTTTAAAAATAACTTTATCTTTTCCATCCGGAAAGGTTGTTTCCATATGATTTCCAATAATAGATATTGCACAATTGATTTCCAAAAGATCCCTTCTAAATATTGCAATAATTAATGCATTCTAAAAACTTTTAGAAATTCAGCAGCGTATGCAAAGAACCTTGCTTCCAAAAATAACTTAGATGATTGCAAGTGCGGATCATTGGAACCCCATTGCAAAAAATATATTGTTGATCAAAGTTTGGATAGCAACATCTAACACATGGAAGAACAACTAAATTTGTGCACTTCTAATTTCAAGCTTTGAGTTTAAACTTCGTTTCTTATTAGACTGCTTTGGAGGCATGAAAATTGAGCTATTGGTTCACTGAATATTAACTTTGGAGTCATTGAAGCCAATTTCGGAGTTTAAGTCTACTTCAAAGGCACACAAGTGAACTTTGGAGTTGTTGAAGTGAACTTTGAAGTGAAAGACATTGCTTTGGAGTTGTCTGAAGTGAACTTTGGAGTAAAAGACGTTGCTTCGAAGTTCTTTGAGGTTAACTTTGGAGTAAAACTTTTGATTTAGAGTTCTTTGAAGTGAAATTTGAGTAAAAGACATTATTTTGGAGTTCTCTAAAGTGAACTTTGGAGTAAAACTTCTACTTCGGAGTTCTCTGAGGTGAACTTTAGAGTAAAAATTTTACTTTGGAGTTTTTGATGTTCTAGAGTAGTTTTAGTAGAATTATTATAGCTTTCTCACAAAAATTCCAAACCAAGTGATTTTTGATGGGTTAGATAGATAATTATATACAACTTTCATGTTATTCACATTCCTTGATTCTACTTATAATTTGAATTGTGGGCTCTCAAAGTACCGCCTTTTGTGTTAGTGAACTTCAGAGTTACCAAATTTGCTTCGGAGTTTTCTGGAGAGGGTACCACTATTTTGATCTTAACTTTCTTGTAAGAACTTTGAATTACTCCAATATTTTTGCATTGGATAGATAACTTCAGGGGCTACAACTTTTGTATTGATCACTTTGTCTGAATTATCAATATTTTATAATTCATGAGCCTTAAGAGTGACACCTTCTATCAAATAGAGTAGTTGATGAATGTGAAGCTCTACAAATAGTTGCACTATTTTAGCCATAAATTTCTTATATAAATTTAGAATATAATTTTTGATGCATTAGAAATATAATAACAAGTCTATAACTTTTATGTTGAATAGATTTCCCAAATATGCCTCCACCAATCCCAAAAATTTCTTTAAAGTAACATCTTTTGTAATCTTCAGTTTGATTTTACAGATCAATAAAACAAACTCTGTTAAATGCAATATCCACTAAAAAATATTAAAAGAAGATCTTAAACATGTGAATTTAGATATAAAAATATGATATATTATGAGCTTATCAATTACCCCCAAACTTAGCTTTTGATTGTCTTCGAGCAAAATAATAATTTGAACTCACTAATCAGTCATGAAAATCTCTCTGAAACAATCAGTAACATGCCACACAAATTACATATGTGCACATATCTCAGAAATCACTCAGGATACTTTACAAGTAATCTCATTAAACTCATGCTTCATCAATCCTTTCATGAAATGAAAATGTGTGTTTATAATGTCAATTTATGCTACATGCATGTTTTTCAGTCAACAATGTGTAAACCAGTGATTTTCATGATCTTCACAAAACACCCCATAAGCTTACTTTTCATAATCCCTCTCCACTTATCAATAGGTCTTTATTAAGCTTGTAATGGGGCCTTGGGTTTAGCTAACAAGAAAAGGGAATAAAGATACACAAAGTAAGAGATTATATATGCATTTTATATGAATATTCACTCTTTTATCTTTTAGTTTGGGGTTTATTTATTTTATGACCTGTATTACTACCACACCCTAGACTTATTTTCTTTTAATTTCATTAGGATGTGATCCCCCCAACTATGGGCTGTATTACTTTCATATCTCTAAACTTATTTTTTATTGAGTTCATGGAGATGTGATCCCCCGAATTGAAGGATAAGTCCTTATTCCTCTTCTTTTAGCATTCTTCTCTTTAACTGCCCCAAACTTATCTTCTTATGTACTCATATACCTCTTTGCAACTATGTGTTTAGAATATGTATCTAAACATATCAATCATGGTTTTTCAGGCTGAAAAGGTTTGAATGATGAGGCTAAAGAAAGAAAAATTGAATGGTGGTCAATTCACATGCTTTACATATGCCATTCTTTTATTAAAGCTCAATGAGAACACTAGTGATAGTAAATGTACTAGGTTAGCTTGAATGGTTCAAACTGATCAAAGAATGCCTAAGTCACTTCCAAGTAAACATGTTTTCTAGGATTTTGTCTTGAGAAATAATCAAGTAAGTTCTAACATGCTTATGTCAAATAGAATATGTTACTAAATTCACAACATTATCACTAATCCACATACACTTTGCATGATCATAACATAATATGCTAATTAAAATTTTCATCAGTCATCAAAAGGATTTATCATAAGAATCAGTAAATCACAAGGTAGCACCTGTCCTTCTTTCTCAATAAAGTGCAAAGGTAATAAAAAAACTCAGCATATGTCACTTGATCATTAAAAAAGAATCCATCCTATTCAATTTTAGCATTGTAACATAGTTGATCTTGGATTTCTTTAGCTAAGTTATCAAAAGAGACACTTATAGAGAAAGTTTATACCCAATTTTGAAAAAAAATTTCAAAACTGAATGCTAATCTGAAATCCAGATCTGAATGCAAATATGAAATCTTGGTTGTAAATCTGAATGTAACTCCCCAAATGCCCCTAAACTTGAATTAAACATTGTCCTGAATGTGAAATAATGAAAGAAGTTTAAGTTTAAGAGCTTCCTTGAATGAAGTGCATTCTAATCCTCTTCTTCAGAAATTTATTGGCATTCTTTGCAAATTTTTGAGAATTTTCAAACTTGACACATAATTTGCAATCTCATGAAAGTTTTGTGCTCAATCTAAAATCAAGTTCTTACTTCTGCAATAGAAACATCAAACCATAACTAAAAAATATATCCAAATAAAGAAAATAAAACAAACAACTAAGCTAAATGTGAAGAGAACAAAGAAAGTTTAGATCGTCTGTTTCTCATGAATTCAACTTTCTCCTTTGAAGTGAACCATTCTTTTTTTCCTAGTGGACAAGAGTTGATCAAACAATTGATGGCTGCAATATAGAATTGTCTAAAATCAAGTAAGCAAAATAAAAAATATAAACAAAAATAAAAGAAATAAAGCAAACTAAGCTAGACTAAAAATTCTAACAGTCAAAGGATGAGGAAGTAGTTCTGATTTGTAGTCTTCAACTTGACTATCTCCTTCTTTAATCTGGTTCTTTCAAGTCCAATGTGAACTTTTGCGTGTCAAATCTTCCTTCAAAGCATGGCTTTAGACATTGACCATTCACTTTAAATGTTCCCTTAGTGTCATGAGCAACTTCAATTGTCCCATATGGCAGTATCCTTTTGATAGTCAAAGGACCTGACCATCTAGATCATAACTTACCAGGAAACAGTGGAAAGCGAGAGTTATAAAGTAACACTTTTTGACCAATTTCAAACTCTCCTCTTAAAATGTGCTTGTCATGCCATCTCTTTGTATACTCTTTGCACATCTTGGCATTCTCATAAGCCTCATTGTGAAGTTCATCCAGCTCATTCAATTGTAGTACTCTTTCTTCTCCAACAAGTTGCCTGTCAAAATTCAAAAAATTTAGTACCCAATATGCTCTATGTTCTAATTCCACAGGTAAATGATAAGCCTTTTCAAATACTAGCCTAAAAGGAGACATCCCAATGGGTGTTTTGAATGCAATCCTATATGCCCAAAGTGCATCATCAAGTTTTATTGACCAATCTTTCCTAGAGGCATTCACAATTTTCTCTAAAATTCTTTTAATTTCCCTATTTGACACTTCTACTTGTCCACTAGTCTGAGGATGATAAGGGGTTGCAATCTTATGTGTAACTCCATATTTATGGAGAAGTGTATCAAACTATTTATTGCAAAAATGTGTTCCCCCATCACTAATAATTGCTCTAGGAGTGCCACATTTGGTAAAGAGTTTTTCTTAAAAAATTTGATCACTACCCGAGTATCATTTGTTGGCATTATTGCAGCTTCTACTCGTCTAGACACATACTCTACAACTACCAGAATGTACTTATGGCCAAAGAAAGAGGGAAACGGTCCCATGAAATCAATACCCCAAATATCAAATAATTCACAAACAAGAATGTTGTTTAAAGACATCTCATTTCTCCTAGAGATATTTCCCATTCTCTGACATCTATCACATGAAAGTACATGGGTGTATGCATCTTTGAAAACTATTAGCCAATAAAAACAAGATTGCAAAATCTTAGCTACAATTTTGGTGGAACTGAAATGCCCACTTGCCTCTCCATCATGACAATGTTGTAGAATACTTACCACCTCCTCCTCTAGTACACACCTTCTTATCACTTTGTCTGCACAAATTTTAAATAGAAAAGGTTCTTCCCAAAGATAATGTTTAACATCAGAAAAGAATTTTTTCTTTTGTTGTGGTGACATGTTAGGGGATAAAACATTACTTGTCAAATAATTCACAAAATCAGCAAACCAAGTTGTTTGTGTGGAATTGACATGAAATATATGCTCATCAGGGAATTCTTCAAGAATTGGAGTCTCCTCATCTTTTACGGTTGGAATTTTAGACAAGTGATCTGTAACTAGATTCTCAGTTCCCTTTTTATCCTTGATCTCCAAATTGAATTACTGCAATAAGAGAATCCACGTAATCAATTTGGGCTTTGCTTCTTTCTTTGCAAGCAAATATTTCAGAGCTGAATGGTCTAAATAAACAATCACTTTAGAACCAATCAAGTAAGAAGGAAATTTATCAAAAGCAAAAACTATTGCCAAGAGTTCCTTTTCAGTTGTTGAATAATTCAGTTGGGCTCTTGATAAGGTCCTACTAGCATAGTAAATTATTTAAAAATTTCTCCCCTTTCTTTATCCTAAAACCGCTCCTATGGCAACATCATTTGCATCACATATTAACTCAAAAGGTATATCTCACTCTGGTGTTGCCATAATTGGTGTTGAAACCAACTTCTCCTTCAAAGTGTTAAAGGCCTGTAAGCAATCATCTAAAAAGTTAAATGGCAAATCTTTAACTAAGTGGCTAGAGAGAGGTTTAGCAATTTTTGAAAAATCTTTTATAAACTGTCTCTAAAATCTAGCATGTCCAAGAAAACCTCTGACAAGTTTAACAGATGTGGGTGGAGGTAATTTTTCAATGACCTCTACTTTGGCACAATCAACTTCTATTATTTTTTCTGAAATCTTGTGTTCAAGCACTATCCCTTCCTATACCATAAAATGACACTTCTCCCAATTCAGAATAAGGTTAGTCTCCTCACATCTTTGCAACACCAAAGCCAAATTATGCAGACATGAATCAAACAATGAGCCAAAAATAGAAAAACTGTCCATGAAAATCTCAATGTATTCCTCAACCATATCAGAGAAAATGGCCATCATACATCTCTGAAAAGTTGCTGGTGCATTGCAATGACCAAAGAGCATTCTTCTAAAAGCAAAAGTACCATATGGACAAGTAAATGTGGTTTTCTCTTGATCTTTTGGTATAATGGGAATTTGATTATAACCTAAGTAACCATCTAAAAAGCAATATAATTCATATCCTGCGAGTCTTTCCAACATCTAATCAATAAATGGTAAAGGAAAGTGATCTTTTCTAGTAGCATCATTTGATTTCTTGTAATCAATACATACACGCCATCCAATGGCTATTCTAGTTGTAATCAATTCATTGTTATCATTTGTCTGAATATTCATAACTCCCTTCTTTGGTATAACTTGCACAAGGCTCACCCAAGGACTGTCAGAAATAGGACAAAATGATTCCTGCATCAAGTAGGTTGATCACTTCTACTTTCACCACTTCTTGCATCTTTGGGTTCAAATGCCTTTGATGTTGGATGGTGGGTTTCTATTGCTCCTCCATTAGAATTTTATGCATGCAAAGTGAAGGGTTAATTCCTTTGATGTCTACAATTTTTAATCCAATTGCACCCCTATGCTCTCTCAATACTCTTAGTAGTTTCTCCTCCATCCTTTATGTCAAAAAAGAAGAAATAATCGCTGGTAAAGAAGAAATTTCATCTAAGTAAACATATTTTAAATGAGAAGGTAAAGGTTTAAGTTCAAGAATAGGAGGTTCTTCTATAGATGGCTTAAGCTTTTTGTTGATTTGTCCCAGCTCTTCAACTCTTGGTGATTGTTGCTTTGAGTAGGGCGGGTTTGCCTCCATAAACTTTTCACAATCCTCTACATCCTCTCTTAGTTTCTCTGTTGCTTGGTTGAGTCAAGCATGCTTCAAATGGATCTTTAAAAACACTTTCCTGAAAAATGTTGTTCACCAACTTGTCAATATATTCAACTATAAAACAAGAATTAGCATCCAAAGGATATTTCATTGATTCAAAGACATTGAAGGCGACTTGATTATCTTGAACTCTAAGAATTAATTTTCCTTGTTGAACATTAATAAGAGTCCTTCTTGTTGCTAGGAATGGTCTACCCAAGATAATTGGCACCTCCCTATCTTCTTCCATATCCAAAACTATGAAATTAGCAGGGAAAATGAACTTATCAACCTTTACTAACATGTCTTCCACAATACCTCTTAGACGTTTGATTGAATGATTAGCAAGTTAAAGTGATACTGTAGTTGTTTTGACCTCTCCCAATTCTAACTTTTTGAAAATAGAGAAAGGCATTAAGTTGATACTTGCACCCAAATCACATAATGCCTTTTCAAAATTTGAATCACAAATAGTGCAAGAGATAGTGAAACTCCTTGGATCTTTCATCTTTTGTGGCAGCTTATTTTGCAAGATTGCTAAACATTCCTCATTCAACTTCATAGTTTTATAATTCTCCAAATTCCTTTTATTTGCTAAGATCTCCTTCAAACATTTTGCACAGCTAAGCATCTGTGCTAAGGCATCTACAGAAGGAATGTGAATATGCAAATTTTTAAATATATCCAGAAATTTAGAAAATTGCTTATACATCCTATGTTGTTGAAGTCTTTGAGGATAAGGGATTGGAGGCACATATGGTTTGAGATTGTCTGGAAATAGTTAACTCTTTCTTGCCTCTTGTGGTTGTTCAGCAACTTCCTCTTTTCCTTCTTTCGGAGTCTTTTATTGAACATCTTCTACTCCCACTTGCTTTCCACTTCATAGGGTCACAACTTTTACCTTTTCAATTGGATTTTTCTATGAGTTTCTTGGCAAAGAACCCTATTGTCTTCCTGATAACATATTTGCTAGTTGTCGTACTTGCATCTCCAAATTCTTCTTTGAGGCCTCTTGATTTTGAAACCTCATGTCTATGTTATGCATGAATTCTTGGGTTCTACTCATGAAATTTTGAGTGCTATTTGTAAGTTTGCTGACCATCTCTTCCAGATTAGATTTTCTCTTCTCTGGTTGCTTGAATCTTGGTGGTGGCCTTACTGCATTTTGATTGTTTCATGAGAAATTTGGATGATTTTGCCACCCTGGATTGTAAGTGTTGCTGTATGGATTATTTTGTGACTTGTTAAAATTACTAACAAAGTTAGCATTCTCACTAGATTGTGCAAAAGTGTTACCTACCTGAGAATCCATGCTAGCATGTCCTCCACCGCAGAAATCACAAGTCACTTTCTAAATTTTCATTGCTGAAGCATTCATATTGTCTATCTTGCTATTCAATGCTTCGAATTGTGCAGTGAGTGCAATGAGACATCCACTTTATGCACTCCTACTAGTTTTCTCATTGGTAGCCTCTCAGTAGGCCACTGATAGCTGTTAGATGCCATCTCCTCCAATAGTTCATAAGCTTCTTTTGGCATTTTATTATTCAATGATCCTCTTGCAGCTACATCAATCATAGAACGAAAATTTGGACTAGGCCTATTATAAAAAGTTTAAAATTGCATCCAAATGGGTAGTCCATAATGTGGGCATCTCCTCAGCAAGTCTTTGAATTTTTCCCATGCCTCATATAGTGATTCATTATCCATCCATATGAAATTCATGATATCATTGTATATCTTAACAGATTTTCAAGGAGGGAAAAACTTTCCTAGGAATTTCTATGCCATTGCATCACAAGTTGTAATTGAACTTGCAAGAAAAGAAGAAAGCTAACTTTTAGCTTTATCCTTAAGAGAAAATGAAAATAACCTCAACCTAATTGCATCATCAAAAACTGCATTATATTTAATGGTATCACAAATTTCAAGAAAAGCATCTAAGTGACTTTTTGGATCATCGCTCTGAAGTCCACTAAATTGCACAGATTGCTAAAGCATATGAATAAGAGATGGCTTAATCTCAAAATTATTTGCTTGAACTGTTGGTCTTCTTATACATGATGTTTATCCCTAAATAGTTAGAGCAACATAATCTCTCAAAAGCCTCCGTGGAATTTCAGCTATAGCCTCTCTGGCTATACATGCTTCTTTTATCTTATTAGTCAGAATTGATTATTCTCTCAATCTTCTTCTGTAGGTATGATCACTTTTTGCATCAAATTCAACTAGATTGCCTTGTTGGCTTTGTATCATGCACTACTTTCTGCACAAATAATAAAAACAAATTAAATCTAGAATTTAAAACAAACTATAATAAAGAATCAATTAAACATATACCAGTAATAAGCAGAAGAAAAACCAAAGTAATACCAATCTTGAATAGTTATGATATTAGTATATAACTCACTGCCATCCCCGACAATGGCACCAAAAACTTGTTAGCTCTCGTGCAAATATACACAATCACAAGTAATATAGATGAGGTAAGTTGAGTATCATTCCCACAAGGAAGTAGATTGTTACACAGTAAGTACTAAACTTATATCAAATCAGTAATATTTGATTGAATGGAATTTAGTAGATGATATAAGAACTAAATTTGAATAATTAATGAAGTTGACAAAATGTAAGAGTTAATGGATGGAATATCTAGGAATTCAACTTCAACTAGCAAATCCACTTATATTGATGAATTGCATTGAGTAAATCATCATTCCTCTCATTGTTAATCGGATGCACTAAAGTATCTACCACCATTTCTTGAGTGTTATGATAGGTGTGCCTATTAAAATGATTTACTATGTCTCCATGCAAAGTCAAATTAATAAACCCATTTAGCTTAAGCATCCAAGTGTAATATATGCACTTGCAAGGTCATATTCACACATATTGCACATGTACAATGACTATCTCTAGACTTCATTGCATCATATGTTCTTCAATTCAAAAGTCTATTCCTAATTCACCCTTGTCAAGTATAAATTAAGAATCTCAGTTCATGCACATGGTAGTTAAGCACATACACACATTAAGCTTAGAAAAGAAGAAACAGTGAGGAAGAAGATAATTTAACTCAAAAATCAAACATCAACACAAGATTCATTGCTAGAATCCATTTAATCCTAGATAACAAAAATTTTAAACGTCATATTTGAATTAAAATCAATTAAATAATTGATTAAACATCATCATAATCCAATATCGAATGTTGATTCAAAAACAAAAGATAAACTTAAAAAGAAAATAGGATATTCAAGTTGCAGCGGCTTTCTCCAATGATCTTCTTGCTCTAAACTCTTCTCCTCGTCCAACTCTCTATCTATGCTCCACTTTGGTCCCCTTTGCTCTGTCCCTAGATATCTCCTAAAATCCCAGACAACGTAACACTCCACGAATTGCAACTCCCTTACGCACAGAATCCTCTTCTAAAAATAACTCTGTCTTTTTCATTTGGAAAGGTTGTTTCCATACGATTTCTAACAATAGATGTTGTGCAATTGATTTCCAAAAGATACTTTTGAATATTGTAATAGTTTATGCATTCCAAAAACTTCTAGAAATTCAGCAACGTATGCAAAGAACCTTACTTCCAAAAATAACTCAGATGATTACAAGTGCTGATCATTGTGGAACCCCATTGCTAAAAATATAATGCTGATCATAGTTTGGACAGCAACATCTAACACATGGAAGAACAACTAAATTTTTGCACTTCTAATTCGAAGCTTTGATTTCAAACTTTGTTTCTTGTTAGGCTACTTTGGAAGCATGAAAATTGAGCTATTGGTTCGCTGAATATTAACTTTGGTGTCATTGAAGCTAATTTTGGAGTTTAAGTCTGCTTTAAAGGCATGCATGTGAACTTCGGAGTTGCTGAAGTGAAGTTCAGAGTAAAAAAAGTTGCTACAGAGTCCTCCGACGTGAACTTTGGAGTAAAAGACATTGCTTTGGAGTTCTTTGAGTGAACTTCGGAGTAAAAATTCTACTTTGGAGTTCTCTGAAGTGAACTTCGTGTTTAGTCATACATGTATTGTGATGATTATCCAGACATGTATTACAATTAATTTTGATGACAATAAAACTTATATAGGATTTACACCATGCTAATGATATTGCAAATATTGGAAAACAAGAATTAGAACTATACACATGCCTAATATATACAATTCATGTTGATCCATGTGCATAAATTATTCACTTTATAATAATAATGATCACATGATTATAATAATTAGAACATGGCCAAAAAGTTGTATATGAATTACTCATGTATACCATCATAATACTTTTGAAGTATTTTAGAAACTTTAATAGCGCTTCAAAAACTATTTCTGCATCCTCAAAAGTCCTAATGTAATTTCTCAGAAATTATAAGGCTTGCACTTAAAGTAGTTTCAAAAACTCTGAAACAAATTTTTAATTCTGTTTAGGATCAGAAAACTTTGAAACAAGCACCCAATAAAACTTTTAAATTTCTCAAATTACATCCAATCAACTCCTCTGAATACAAATCAAAAACTCTGAAGCTATATCAAAAACTTGTTGAACCATCTTATCTAGCTTTATTTTAATGACGAATATTCTTAACCAAGTATGTTTTGATGATGAGCAAAAGCATGACTAAAACATTAAGATACTAACATGTTATTTTCAAGAATGTTGCAGAAAGTTTTAAATCATTCAACTTGAGAATAATCTTTATGATGACAAAAGGAAGATATAAAGTAAATGCTCTTTCATAATTAAGTATATAAATATCACATATACTTAATTCGAGAAAAAAAATTATAAAAGTGTTGAAGACATACTTTGGAGTCAAAAGATGCAACTTCGGAATCACTTTAACACACTTTAGAAAGATTGGTTTGCTTTGAAAATGTCCCAATGAACTTCAGAGTAAAATAGATATTGTTTTGGAATCAATGCAGCATGGCTCAGAGACGTTATAGAAATTATCTCAATGGACTTTGGAGATAATCTAACAAACTTTAGAAATGTATCAACAAGCTTTGTATAAGTCACAATGCAACTTCGGAGTGGTTGTAGATCACTTCAGAAAGAATGTAGAGAAACTTTAGAGACAATTAGCAAGCTTCGGACAAGTCTGTGAGAAAAATAGTAAGCTTAGGAAATGTTCAAGCACACTTCAAAAAATATTAAAGCATACTTCGGAGTCCTTTTCAAAGCTTTGGAGATCTCACAGTGCGCTTCAGAGATAATCAATATTGCTTCGGACAAGTCACAGAGCCTTTCAAAAATAATCAAGAGAGCTTCGAAATTATCAAGAATACTTCAGAAAAAGCACAAAGAAGCTTTGGACAAGTTGTAGCATGCTTCGCAAAGAGTTGAAAAACATCGAAGAAGTCATGGATGTTTCAGACAAGTTACAAGACACTTCTAAAATAATGAGACAAGCTTTGGAGATAATCAGCTATGCTTTGGAGTAAACAGACATTCTTCAGAGAACTTAAAGCCAAGTTTTGGAAAAGATTCAAACAATCTTCAAAAATTTTAACCAAGCTTCGGAGATGTTAAGTCATACTTCAGAGATGTTTGAATAGGCTTTGGATCACTTTTTGGAAGACATTATAAGTTTAGAAAATCTGAACTTCTATCTGAAAATGAATGTCGCAACTAAGTTGGATTAAAATGACTTCCAAAAATCCAATGAAAATAATTCAGATAATACAAAATTAGCCAAGATACCAATTGTTCACTCATCTCTTCAGAACACTTGACACCAAAGTGAACATTTGGAAAAGTCAGCGACAGAAGTAGCAGACCGGCATTAGAATGCAACAAAGTCAGACATCAGACAAAAGATAAGGTAAAGAAAAATATTTTTGAATGCTTGAATGTTTGCCAAGATTAGCAACGGAAAAGTCTTCCCTAACCTATAAAAGAGAGATTCGAAAAAAAGAAGATAGAGTGCAGAAAATGGAATATACAAAAAAGAAAGAGAAATCATCTTGCAAATTCTAAAGGCCAAGATCTACCACTTTCACATCCCAAAAGAGCTTTCATTCTTCATTTCCATTAAGGCCAATCTATCCACAACATAAAGGAAGAGCTTCGGTGAAAAGAAGAACTATATCTAAGATCTTCCTTAGCACTCAATAAGAAACACGTTAAAAAGTGTAATTTCATATTTCAGTTATTTCATTTGTAGAAATTGCTGGTTAGCTTAAAAACTAGGGTTAAAGTTGTTGGTGAGCTTGTGAAAACCGACGTTGTTTAAATTTTTGGTGAGCTTGTGAAAACCAACATTGTTAGAGTTATTGGTAAACTTGTTAATACCAACATAGTGAGTTTTTAGTGAGCTCTATAAAACCAGTGTATGAGTTCTTGGTTAGCTTGGGAAAACCAAATGTGATTCCACAGAGTATTAGTGGAACCTGAGTGCAGCAAGTAAGGCTGACTCAGAGAGTGGAATAGGTGCCAAGAGAGGGCCTAAACCACTATAAGTTATGTGTGCTATCTATGCTTGATATTTCCATTATACTCTTACTTGCTCTATCCATTGTTTCACTTTGATTATCATGCCAACATAAAAGAAAGAAAGGGATTTGGTCAAATAGGGGTTGAAAGAAGTAAATTTTATAAAACCTAATTCACCCCCCCCCCCCTTCTTGTGCTATAGCCTATTCTATTGGGACCAACACGTCGGAGTAAAAATTGTGCTTTAGAGTTCTTAGAGGTGAACTTCGGAGTAAAAATTTTGCTTCAGAGTTTTTGATGTTCTAGAGCATTTTTAGTAGAATTATCATAACTTTCTTATACAAACT
>JAYJMB010003864.1:3446-13602 GCA_036873735.1 Pouteria campechiana
CTTACAATCACAGCCAATATGAAATTAGCATCCCAATCGTAAATTAGTGAGCCGCATAATATTACAAAAAAGAAATGCATTCATCAAAATAGGAAAAAGAAAAAAGAGAGAAAAAAAAAACTCCTCGGATTCCCAAAGGGATGCATTTTCAATTTTGAGAAATCAGAGGAATAAAATTGGGAGAAAATACTTTTCTGGACGGCCGGATGCATGTTTGATTGGAGGAAAAAAAGATGTAAAAGAGAAGTAAAAAGTAAACGGATGCAAAAGTAAATAATGATGAGAAAAGTAAAGTTAAATAGATATGACTTTTTTAAATAGATAATAATGAAAAAATAGGTTAGTTATGAATAATTAAATGTCATATCAATGGAGAAAAAATGACTTACATCAATAAGTTTTTAATTTTTTTAAAATTAAGTAATAATGCAAAAAAAAAAATAGATTAGTTATGAATTGTTAAATATTAGATTAATATAAAAAAGGCTTTTTACCTTTAGGTTCTTTGTTTGACCGCAGATCTTTCACCATTCTAATTTTCTAAAATTCGTTTCAAATTTTCGTTTGTTGTTGTTTTCATTTCTTCCGTCAGGCTGAGAAGATCATACAGCATGCGGTAGCTGAAGACACTGAGAACAGAACACTTTCAGCGTCTTCTTCCAGCAGCGGAGATCAGCTGCCGGAGGAAACGAGCGGAGGTAGATGAGTTTTCCCAGCATCTTTATTACTATGATTTACTCGGATTACATACGATAGTTGATATGCGTGCATTCCTATTGCTGTTATTGTCTCGTGGCTTTTTATCTAAAAATGGAATGCCGGGATGTGGATGTCTTCTGTACTTTTGCAGACATGAGATTGGCGAGAAAGCATTCATTGCAGCGGTTCCTAGAAAAGCGCAAGGATAGGTACACCTACAAGTTGATCTAGTTTCCTAGTATTAAATGAATAAATACACATGATCTTCTCGTGGGGTGCTCAACCTCATCTCTGACTCATCTTAATCGTCCAATTGATGGCTTTCTGATTTAAGGTACAATGACCAGCTGAATATTACCGGCAGATGTATTTTTTTTCTTTTTTCTTTAAAAAAACTAATATAGGGTGAGGGATTGGTAACAATATCTTCCTTGAGTGCTTTAAGATAATATTTTGAAGGATAAAAGGGGGCATTTGCTATGTACCTATACCTTTTATCTATTTCTGGAGTTTTATCAGCGTTTATAGAAATATCTATATTTCATTAAACTAGTTTTTAAAATATTAAAAATGTTGGCTTTCAAATTAATAAATGACATGCATAATAAAAAAAAAAGCCGCCTTAGGGTATATTTGGTTTAACAAAAATAAAAAATTAAAATTCTAACGGACTCTACGAGTGCATTTGCGGGATGGGGAAAAGATAAGAGGAAAAAAATATAGAAAAAAAGTGATATACTGTAATTGAAGATAATAATTAAAATTAAAGTAAATAAGGATAATATTGATAGAATTTTTATATGGGAATATATTAAAATAATGATTAAAAATATATATGAAAATGAAGAAAAGGAAAAATTATTTGATAGTTAAGATGTCAAATTACATTAAAAGGTATATAAAAGGAGTTTTATTACTAAACACACTGTGTGAAAAGAAAGTTAAAAGTCATTTTTGTTCTTTTTCACGTTGACATAACATTTAATTACTTATAATTAACATATTTTTTATATTACTATTTATCTTTTTTTAAAAAAAAAACTATCAATCTTATTTTTATTAACTTTATGGTTAACATTACCATCAACTTTTATTACCTGTTTTTACTTTTCATTCTCTTTTCTAATTCTTTTTTCATAAATAAAAAAACACCGCTGCATAATTATCCTCGAGAAACACCCATGGAATGTAATTACATTACAACCTATGTAACAAAAGTTGAAGTTTTTGCAATTTTAAACTATTTAATATCATAAATATTTGAAAAATGTTCATAAAATTCCAATTCGAGTAAAAATAAAACTATATATACAAATGCCCTGATAAAAAAAATGTAACAAAATAGTGAAAAACGGGACCTGGATATTATGTGGCACAATTCTACTAGCTCATTTTTTAAATTTGTTATAGTAGGCTCAGTAATTTAATTTCATTTCAGCCCAAGCATCTTAGGTGACCTAAAATTATGTATTCCTTTCGTGCAATTTCTCTATGCTTAGGTATCAAGTGGTGTAACCAGCCAGAGTATCAATCTCTTAGTCCTCACCAGAGAAGTTAACCACACATTGGATTGGAAGGATGCAGAACAGTACAACAACTGAGCAACTAAAGGCCATCGATTATCATGTTGACTGTCCACATGTGTGGGGGGCAGCTGCAATTAACTCTCTGATCTTCGTGTCTTTTTTATTTCTTGTGCTTTTTTATGTGTGGAGGGCGACTTTATTGCCAGATGGAATTGGATCTGTAGTGTGCAAGTGTGTTCTAGATGGTCAAATGTGAGGAGCTAATTCACGTGAACAATTTCAGGACCATTGTTTATTTTGGGCCAATTTCTCAAATCTTTTGCACAGTGATATTCACTTGCATGACTTCACTGCCATAGCAGAATTATTTTATCACCATTCGATGATATTAATTGAGCAATTCATTACATGAGAATCGTCAATTTAGTTTTTGAGAAACAATCTCTCCATCCAAATTGGCTCGAAAAACAAATGGATTTGTGGAGCATCGGTCATTGGTTTTACATGCAAGATGGGGCTGTTGGGCAGCGAATCGAAGGTTTCAATCAGTGGTACCAACTGATAACTGATCGCTGATAATCCTGGCGCAATGGAAACGTTCTGAAAGTCTTCATGAGAAAATTTCTCCGCGGCTTTCGTTTTCATTGAAATTGGCACCAGGACATTTGTTTCATGTTTCATGTTTCAGTTAATAATGTTTGAGGACAATGTTTGGTTAAATACTGGTCCAAGATGGGCTCTAAAATTTATAATTGGAGATAATATTGGCATGAAATTTAGGTAAATGGAGCAAGTGTCATTGGTGTTAGGGAACTCTAATATAAGTATCCGATTAGCCCACTGGCTATGTGCTATGTCAAACCCCTAAAACAGATAGGATACCTCTCCTTGCAATCCAACCAGCATATAATTACGACTGCATGTTTTTCTAAAGTTCTTCTCTATGAACGATTCTGCATCCCTCTTACGTACAGGCTATATACGCATCTTGGCTGCTCACTTATGCTCGAGTAAAAAGGGACCATATATGCACCCCCCAATATGTAAGCTCTTGCTACTATTTAATTCTCTTCAAAAGAGTCTTGTTTACTAACTTGAGTGTTGAAGTGTTCATGTTATTAATATCCCCGGTGTCCTCCGACCTTTGTTCTAGTCTTGTAGGAATTTTAGCAAGATATTCTCAAGAGCCACGTCAGTATTTTGTTTGAGGACAATACAAACATTGACATCATCTGTAGGAACATTTTCAAAAAAGCCTAAAGATGCCAGATGATATTCAAGGCAACACGAACACTCACTAGATCCCTGCTACGGTCAACAACACGTCATCCATGTCTAACCAAATCAACAGTGTGGTATCACCTCTAGTAGACTCTACCGTTGGCCATGAACTGTTCACTTTTATAGATTCTTTATCTAGATACCACCAGATCCGGATGCATGAACCTGATTAAGAGAAGACAGCCTTCATCACCGATGTCGACACCTTTTGTTATAAGGTGATGCGGTTCGGATTAAAAATGGTTGGATCCACACACCAAAGGATGGTAAACAACCTTTTAAGTACCAATTTTGCAGGAACATGGAGGCATACATCGATGACATGATGGTAAAAAGCACAACTCGAAACCACTATATCCAGGACCTGGAAGAAACATTTCAAATCCTCAAAAACTACAAGATGAAATTAAATCCCCAAAAGTGGGCTTTTGGGGTTGCATTAGGGAAATTACTAGGGTTCTTAATTTAGCAAAGAGACATTAGACAAACCATGAGAAGATCCAGGCTACTAGAGACATGACGACACCCAGTAGTGTTAAAGAGCTCTAGCGTCTTACAGGAAGACTAGCAACACTTAATATATTCCTATCTAAATCAGCAAAAAGAAGCCTCCATTTCTTCAGGGGTCTCCGAAAGGGAGCATCAATTAATCCAAGCAGAAACAAAATCCGTCTAGAAACCCAGAAAGCCTTCGAAGAGCTCAAGTCATATCTTGCCTCTATCCATCTGTTGAGTGCACTTAAGAGAGGATAAGTCCTATACCTTTATCTTGCCTCCGGATCCAAAACCATAGCAGTAGCATTATTCAAAGAGCAAGGTCAATCTTAGAAATTAATATATTATATCAGCAAGATCTTGAAAAATGCGGAGATAAGGTGTTGGGATTATTGTATGATTTTGAAAATAACAAAACTTGTCTTAAGACTTAATTTATGCTAATGATGCTTCTAGTATAGCAAGCTTGAAATGTATAAAGATATGCTTGAAACATACGTGCTTTATTGGAATATAATTTATGAAAGTATATACATCTTGATATAAGTCTAGAAGGAAAATCATATTGATCCATATTACTTTCAACCTTATTTATCATACCTTGGATCATATGTTACAAATGCTTTAAAGAAATATCTTCTTGAATGAAAAAGAATGAGAGCTTAAATAAATTTATAAATATAAAATCATTTAAAGCATATATCCATGCTTTACAACTTATGAAAATTTTATATGGATAATTATATTATGATAAAAAATACAACATGTGATTGATCCATGGGTCTACAACTTGAAAAATCATTTGGTGATAAACATATTTTGATAAGTGTGCTTCATAGAAGATATTCCTTACACGAAAAAGAAATTGTGTTTAAATGATTTATCCATACTCTAACTTGTGTATATTATATGTGGATAAATATATTTTGATTTATAATAAAAAATGTCAAGTTAACAATATAGCAAAAGTGCAAAAATTTTCAAGTGCAGGTTCGCTGCTACAGTACTTTTACTATAGTAAAATGCTACAATGCTGTTATAGTGACAGATAAAGTTGAAGCATCAGACGAAGCAGCGGATAAATTGCTATAGTAATTTGCTATAGTGCTACTATAGTAACAGATGAAGTTGAAGCATCAGATGAAGCAATAGGTAGATTGCTACAATAATTTTCCACAGTAATCGACAGACAAAGCAAAAGCATCAGATGAAGTAGAAGTAACAGACGAAGTGTTACAGTGATTTACTATAGTAATTTGCTGCAGTGATGATGCTACAATAACTCTACTATAGTGCAACAGACAAAGCTTTATCAGCAGACGAAGTAACAAACAAAGCGGCGTAGTGCTATAGTGATATGCTATAGTAACGCTGTTACAATAACACTGCTACAGTAACCACTAGACAAATATTCATCTGATATTTACTTCAGATGAAGCGGTGCTATAGTAACGGTGCTATAGTAATAGTGTTATAGTAACAACGCTAAATTAAAAATTGTTATTTTCAAATGTGTTAAATATTTAATACTCTGCAAAAAGCTTTCTACCTTAGTGCAATCGTCTCCTTTTCTATCAAGAATGAGATTGCAGACTTTTCAATAGATTAAGAGCCAAGCAGAAGATAATACATTCCAATGAGAGAAAAACTCAAATATTCTTCTGTATTAATGCTGCTTATCTACCTTTGTTCTATGCATTCAATGAAACACATCTTCTCCAATGGTCAGATTTTTGAGAAGAGCTATTTAAGGAGATATGTTGGGACGCTTCAAGAGGGGAAATGAGTTGAAGAAGAAAAAGGGATTGAGCCTAATACCTTCGATAAATCGTTGCATCCCTAGGCCAAGAGCTTTAACCTTCAAATATCATTCGAGAGCTTTATTTTATTTATCCATTCAAGGGCTACTTCTTCAATATATCTAAGGGAGATCCTATATGATACAAGGAGTTACTCAAAGATCAAGTTCTCCCAAAGGATCATCAAGGAGCTTGAAGGTTCTAAATGACAAAATCGTATCAACCAATAAGAAACTCATTCAAATCTCCCAAGTGTTTTCACTCTTACTGCTATAAAGATCAGAGAGCCTCAATGTCACATCAATGGAGTTTGAAATCATTGTAATGTGTTTATTATTTTATCATTTGTATTTGTGCTCAAACTAGGTGTACTTATCAACTTAGTTAGAGGCATATTCATGTACATAAAATACCTACAAAGGTAGAGTTATGGTTAGCTCATGAAATTAGAGTTATGCTTCCTAGAGTTAGAATCTAGAAGAGTGTCAGGGACACTAGTTCACGCCCCTTGGAGCTAGAACCCAGAAGAGTGTCGGAGACACTTATTTACGCCCCCTAGAGCTGGAATCTAGAAGAGTGTTGGGGACATTATTATATTTCAATTGTACGGGGTATAGTGGAATCTAAAGCACAATGAGTATGTGCTCTTGGAAGAGTGGATGTAGGAATGAGGTTTCCGAACCATTATAAAAATTATGTTATTTGTTATACTGATTATGATTGCTTTACTCTCCTTTTCCCTTATTGCTTTGTTATTTATTTCATATTGCACAACACATAAGCACAAAAAGAGAAAATAATCTTATAGGAGTTGAGTAAGAAATTTTTATAAACCCAATTCACCCTTCCCCTCTTAGGTTAAGCCACCCTATGGGACCCTACATAAGGTATCCCACTGTAGGAAAGATAGCATGCACCTTGATAATTGCTAAAAGAAGACTCAGATCATAGTTTCAAGGTCACTCAATCCGAGTCTACATAGACCAACCGCTTAGGCAACTCCTCTAGAAGATGGAGTTATCAGGCCATTTGGTCAAGTGGTCCATAGAACTCAACGAGTTTGACATTGATTTTGTACCAAGGGTGGCCATAAAATGGCAAATCCTAGCCGATTTCCTAGTCGAGTGCACCGGTAAGGCAGATGAAATAAACTAGAAAGAAATCCCTCCAATGATTACAGAGCCAACGACATCCATCTCTGAAGTAGGACCATCCCCAATGCCAACAGTATCACAAGCATAGGGACCACCCATACCGCCCCCAATTTTAGCAGATCTGCCACCGGAAAACTTCCTTTAGTGGAGCCTGTAGGTGGATGGATCGTCAAGCAAAGATGGCGCTAGAGGTAGACTCATTCTGCAGAGTCAACCAACAACAGAGCCGAGTATGAAGCTCTGTTAGTAAGCCTTATGATTGCTCAAAAACCCAAGATCCACAACTTGATCATTTACAGCAATTCTTAGTTGCTAGTGAAACAATTGTTAGGAGAATATGAAGCCAAGGAACCGCTAATGATGCAATACTTGTCAATCGCTAAAATTATGTTGGGATGAATTCGCAAAACTAACATCATGCAGATAACAGGAGAAGAAAATGAGCAGGCGAATAAATTATCGAAACTTGCCATAGTGCCATCTTTTCTCCCAAAGAGAATAGTCTTACTAGAGCACCTCATGACTCCCAGCATCCCAGAAATCAAGTAGATGGCAATAGAGGACATAGAGCCATCTTGGATAGATCCCATCCATGCGTATATGAAAAATGGAAAAAAACCAGCGGATCCAGTTGAAGCTAAAATGTTGGCGCAATTTGGTACAAAATTTATCTATCTAGATGATAAGCTACTTTAAAGAGGACATTCATACCCATATCTTCAGTGCGTAATTGAAGGAAAAGAAAAGAAATCTTTAAATAGATACATGAGGGAGAATGCTCGAACCACATAGGTGTTAAGACCCTTACATTTAAAGTGGTGAGACAGGGATACTATTGGCCCACAATGGCAGCAGAGTCCAAAGAATATGTCAAAAAATGTGACAAATCTCAGAAACGCGCCTCCATTCCCCGACTCCTGGCAACCAAGCTTTCAACAATCAGCAGCCCATGGCCATTCTACCAGTGGGGAATGGACATTCTAGGACCTTTCTCACCCGCCATAAGAAGAAAGAAGTATATATTTGTGGTTGTAGTTTACTTCACAAAATGGGTGGAAGCCGAAGCCACCAGATCCATCTCCACACAGCAATCCCAGGGATCCTTATCATAGACAATAGAACCTAATTCGAGAGCAAACCCTTCAAAGAATTTTATACCTCCTATGGGATTCGATAAAAGTTTTCCTCAGTAGCAAACCCATAAACAAATGGACTAACGGAAGCCATGAATAAAAATATTGTAATAGGGCTGAGGAAAAAAGATGGAAGGCTTTGGAGATAGCTGGTACCATGAGCTTTTGAAAGTACTTTGGGCACTGAGAATAACACCGAAGAGGTCCACGAGTGAGTCGCCTTTCATGGGATTTGAAGCTGTGATCCCCATAGAGCTAAAGATACCCCCTGCCTGGACTGTAAATCTCAATGAAAAGGTTAACGAGGAAGCCCTAGAAATAAATTTAGACCTACTGGAGGAGACAAGAATCAATTTACAAGCCAGAATGGCTCAACAATAGGCCCAAATCAGGTAATACTATGATCAAAAGGTCAAGGCAAGTAACTTTAAGGAAGAAGACCTGGCCCCAAGGAAAGCGTTCATCAGTGATCCTACCCACATAAAAGGCAAACTCGCTCACTCCTGAGTGTTGGACAGCTTAAAATCACATGCCCTTGGTTTACACCAGGAGCGATTCAAATCACACTGGACTGAGTCAAGGTAAGTAATGAACTACCCAATGTGTTGAATAGCTAGCAATGGGCTACATTTAATTGGTATTTTAATGGACCACCTAAATAATTTTTGGTTGGACCGTTCAAATTAAAAATGCAATTAATGTATCTAAAGATATCTCACTTAAATTCCAGTGGAGCCAAAGCCCCACCACACCACCTGCTAAACATATTATTTAGCTTGATTTTGATGATAAACATTCTTAACTAAGCATGTTTTGATGATGAGCAAAAGCATGAATGAAACATCAAGGTACTAACAATCTATTCTCAAGTACATTACAGAAATATTAACTCGTACTCAACTTGAGAATAATCTTTATGATAATAAAAGGAAGAAACAAAATAAATGCTCTTTAAAAATAAGTATATATATGTCATATATACTTAAAATAAGAAAATAAAAATTTTGAAGTCTTGAAGAGATGCATTAGAGCAAATAGAAACATCTTCAGAATCATTACAATGCATTTCAGAGTAAATTGGAATGCTTCAGAGTCGTCACAACGTACTTTGGAGTAAATAGACAATGCTTCGGAATCGTCACAGTGAACTTTAGAGTAAACAGACAAAGCTTTGGAATCATCATGATATGGTTTGAAGATAATTAAAACAAGTGTCGGAGTCTTCATAGCATGCTTCGGAGCTAATTGAAAAGCTTCAGAGTTTTTACAGCATTCTTCGGAGTCATCACAAGCACACTTTGGAGTCAGCGAGGAAGCTTCGGATTCATCATAGCAAGCTTTAGAATTGTTACAATATGCTTTGGAATCATCATGAAAGCTTTAGAGTTGTCACAGTAAACTTCAGAATCAATAAGAGACATTTCGGAGTTTATCAGGCAAGCTTCAGAGTTATGAATATGTACTTTAGAGTTAATCAGTCATGTTTCGGAGTTATTCGAACTTGCTTCGGAATTTATCAAATCCGCTTCGGAGTCCTCAAGTCCTTACTTCGAAGTCAGCAAGCAAGCTTTAGAGTCGTCGAATAATACTTCAGAATTCACCTTTCTAAAGCATTAAAAATTTAGAAAATCCGAACTCCTCTCTACAAAAGTCTGTTGAAATTAAAAAAGACTTGCTATCATCTTGGAAAATCTGAAGTAAACTAATCAAAGCATCTGAAATCATTCAAGACATCATCTGTTCACTCGCCTCTTCGGAGTAACTAGAGAGGTAACTTCGGAGCACTCGATAAGAATGTTAATGTTAAGAAAAATTAGAGACAAAGTTGCACACCGATACCATATTGCTGCAAAGTCTGACATTAGACAAAGTATAAGGTGAAGAAAAATATTTTTGAACGTTTGAAAGCCTACCAATGACAGCAACAAAAAAATCTCTCTCAGCCTATAAAAGAAGGATTTAGATGCAAAATAAGATACTATTGACCATATTGAATATATGAGAAAACACAAGAAGAAAAAGCTTTTGAGCATTCAAAATCTTCCTTCAAAGTTCAACTCCAATGGCTA
>JAYJMB010003865.1:0-13601 GCA_036873735.1 Pouteria campechiana
AAACTATTTCAACAAGAAGTTCAATTCTTAGGTTTTCGAATTAAACAACACACCATTCACCCTATCAATAGAACTATTGAATTTGCTGCTAAATTCCCTGATATTATTACAGACAAAAAATAATTACAGAGATTTCTTGGATGTGTCAACTATATTGCCGATTTTTATAAAGACCTAGCTTTTGATCTCATTTAGCACAAGAAATAAAAATGATAAAACTATACTATAATACTCTAGTATGGCTAACACATTTTAAAATGAATTGCTATTTTTATATTCAAAACATTAGTTTAGCAGATGTCTTTCAAAATCAAAGCCCATTTAGTAATGAGGCCTAAAAACTATGTTACCCATTCAATTCTAATAAAATTTATTAAACCTAATAAATATTGTTAAAATATATAAAAAAATAAATTAATTAAATACTATAAATCATGATAGCTGTCAAATAATTCAAACTAAAAAATATGTAGACCTAATTATAAATAAATTTTGAGAGTGCAAGATTATGACATTCCTTCTTTGGTCAAGATTTGTATTAATATTCATCTAAATATATAAAAGCCCATGTTGTTACCAAAAGATGCGATGTATTGGAGACCACTTCACTCAAGGCAACCAAGCCCATTTCTTTTTAATAAAAATAATTAAATCAAATTAAATTTTATTAAAATGTATTTAAATATATTAAACTAAGAAAAGTATGACCTTCAATGAAATTTGCACTAACAAGATATCCAAAAATATACTTAAGTACCTTTATAATGATATATGAGTGCTTGTGAAGTATTTTTCATCATCGTTATCTCTAAATACTCCATAAAATGAGAAAGCCCAATAATTTTGTAAAACCCAATATATTGGAGCAATTTGGAAGAGGTATTAAAGCCCATTAAAGAATATAAAATAACATTAAAACTTATTAAATTATATAAAATAATGTGACACTATATTAAATAGCTTGAAACAAAGTTCATGTACACTAGTTCACAATTAAAAATAAAAAATTATTTACATACAACTACATATAAGATTGAAGATATTTCCATGGTATATTTTATTAAATTTTGTAGCATTATTGATTATGAAATATGTAAGCCCATTATGAAAAGAAACTCATTGCACATGGGCCCATGGGCCAAATCTCAAAAACCCATCTAAAATTTGTATGTTTATTATGATACATTAAATTACTTTAAAATTTGTTAAACACCATTAAAGCCTATCAAATACAATCTAATTATAGTAAAGATCATGAAACATAAATTATGGTACCTGGATTATATCAAATACATGTACAAATAAATTTAAATGGATTTTAGGATGATTAAAAAGAGCTTAACCAAAAATAAACATAGTGTGTGTTTTTTGAAAACGTATAAGTTTATTAGGTCTAATATGACATAAAAGCCCAATAACCTAAAGCCATCTATTTTAGTTAAAGACTATTAAATCCCATTAAACTCCATTAAACATAATTAAAAACATGTAGAGTATAACTAAATTTTGGTATTTCTTAAATGCATTTTTCAATATAATATTCAAGAAAATAAAATTAAATATTTTTAATCCAAGCTAAACAACTATCATAAGGCCTTTTAATGGTAAGTGATGAGTCTATAATATACCATGTTTTAATACCCAAATTTATATGTTTTGGAACCTCATTTGGCGTATTTTATTGATTTGTGACTACATTTGATGAAACACTACATTTAATAGAATTATTTGGTTTTTCAGTCAACAAACCATGTTAAAGAAAAGCTGAATGTGAACAAGCAGTGCTTTGATGCTAATTCTGACATTGATTGAGATGGATTTAGCAAGAGTGGTTAACTTAAGAGTTTAAGATCTTTAAGTCAACTATCTAATGCAACAACAATCATCCAATTTCGACAACAAATGAAAAAATATGATCAAAACAGTGAAGACATCTAAAGTGGACAACATTCTAGAGTTACCAACACCCACTCTTCACAAACTCCACTACATATCCAGCAAGCTGGCGCCACCAATGCTGGAGACGGACAGTTTATAGAAAATATTGCATAAACTATTATTTAGGCTAGTTTTAAGGAAGAGTTAGAAAGTTTTTAAGAGTTAGTTGGTTAGTGTTTTGTAGATCGCTTGGGTGCTAAGGTTCTTTGGAGTGTTAGAAAGTTTTTAAAAAAGCTTTGAAGAAGAAGATTAACTTGAAGATCAAGAGGTCTGAGATCATTACCAAGGAGTGAAGAATAAGCTGAAAAGGGGGAAGATATTGATTTATTTTAGTTTTAATTATTTTTCTTCATTGTATTTGTGGTTTATCTTGGAATTGGAACTATGATGATGTTTCAATCTTATTTGCTTGATTTATTTTACATCATGAGTGGCTAATCTCTCTTTTTCTAGAGAAGAGATGGATTTTATGTTGAGTTCATGGTGTAATCAATGACTTTTTTGTTTGGCAATGCAATTAGGTTTATTTGTGATGTTTGGTATGTAAGGCTTTCAATTGATTTGACACCCACTGAATGATTGTGTAATTAGGGTTTGACACTCCGAAGAGGTAACCCTAATTAGGATTTAAATATCATAACATAAAACTATAGATGACTCGGGAGAGCTTCTATGTTATATGAAATCTTTAGTAGAGAACCATAGATATTAATGCATTCTTATTATTCAAATTTTTATGGGGATATCAAAATCAAGATTTTGAGAATAGATATTTAACCTATCACTCAGGAGAGGGGGTTAAGTGAATTGGGATTCTCAATTTATAAACTTACGCATTGCTAAATAAAAATTGAGTTGAAATTGCCATGAATGAAACATGAATGAAATCAATCCTCTAGGATTTCCATACATTGATTTATCCTATTCAAAGTTATTTTGTTTAGCTGCTAGCTAACAAATTTTTTGTTTTCGGTCATCTAAATAAAGTTAGAATTATCTATAATGATAGCTAGTGAAAGATTGAAATACACAATCCCTGTGTATACAACACTCACTCACTAAACTATAAAACTTGATATCGTACACTTGTGGTTAAATTTTCAGCGAACACGTTTTTGGCACCAGTGCCTAGGATTGATGATATTTTAATTTTTTTTGCTAATATTGTCAATAGATAAGTTGCTTTAATTTGAAATTGTGTTTTTCTTTTATTTTTAGCGAGTCTAGTTTTCTTTTTGATTTTTGCAGTACAAATTCAATTTCTTTGGTATTCATAACAATATATGCAAGATTACAAAAATTCTAACCCAAATTATTTTGATCCAAAAATAGAGAGAACACTGTAGTGGATTTAAAATTCAAAGCGAACAAATACAATAGCAATGGGTGAACCAGAACAAATTCAGCCAAGAATAGAGTTGAATCAACAAAGACTAATTAGAGATTATTTTAGGCTAGTGGTCAATGAAAATTACTCTAGAATCACTCGTGCAGCCATCAATGCAAATAACTTTGAGTTGAAACTAGCACTTACTAACATGGTTTAGTAGAACCAATTTGGAGGATCACCGAGTAAAGACCCGAACATTCATTTAGCCATGTTTCGGGAGATCAGTGACACGGTAAAGATGAATAAAATACTAGATGAGGCTATCCAACTAAGACTCTTCCCATTTTCATTAAGGGACAAAGCGAGAGGATGGTTGCAGAGTTTACAACCAGGAAGCATTACAACATGGGATGAGATGGTGAAAAAATTCCTTACAAATTTTTTCCCACTTGCCAAAATAGCTCAACTGAGAAGTGAGATTAGTCAATTTAGACAAATGGATTTTAAGCCACTCTATGAGTGTTAGGAGAGATTCAAAGATTTGCTTAGGAGATGTCTACAACATGGTTTTCTAGACTAGCTACAAATTCAATTATTCTAAAATGGGTTGAATGAGCAGACAAGAATAATAGTGGATGCAACATCTGACTATTCACTAATAGCCAAGACTGCAACTAAGGCATACTAATTGCTTGAAGATATGGCCTCAAATACATTCCAGTGGCCGAATGAGAGAAATATGGTGAGAAAGCTGGCAGGTTGTCTTGAAGTGGATCGGATTATAGCTTTAACCGCACAGATGTCTTCTTTGATACACCAAATGGCGATTGCTAATTCAACACCTCAGGTAGCATCTGTTGTAGGAGAATATTTTTCATCTCCTCTACCAATTGAAGCATATACCTCTCTAGAGTCAAGCAGAGAAGTGTAATATGTCAACAATAAGGGCTATAGTTAGTAATTTTTGAGGTAACAACATGCAAAATCCATATTATCCTAGAAATTGGAGGAATTAGGATAACTTCCCTTATGAAAACTAGAAGAAAAACTTGGACCACCCTCTCGGGTTCCAAAATCCGCATCAACCTCAACACTAAGCTCAACCAGCTGAAAAGAAACCATCCTTAGAAGATCTCATGGGCACTTTTATTCGTGAAAGTCAAAATAGGTTTGCGAGGAATGAAATAAGACTTGACAACATGGAAAAAGTAATGAGAAATATTAATGCATCCATTAAGTCTTTGGAAAGGTTAGATTGCCAGCTCTTCTAGCAATTAAAATAGATGTACCTTTCCAAGCAACACAGAGAAGAATCCAAGACAACACTGTAATGCCATAATGCTAAGAAGCGAAAAAGAGTTGGAATCCCCAAAGAAGAAAGATGAGACACCGACATCTTCAGAAGTAGAAAATCAAGATGCAACACAAAGAGGGAATGTAAGGCAACTAAAGAAGGAAGAGTCAAAAAAAGATGACTATAAACCGGGGTGAATCACATTCTGTGATAACCCTCCAGTTTTGGAAACATAGCTCCCTTTCCCTAAAGATTTTAGAAGAAAAAGATAGATAAGCAATTCTATAAATTTCTTAACATTTTAAAGAAAATTTATATTAACATTCCTTTTGTAGAAGCATTGGAGAAGATGCCAAGCTATGCAAAATTCACGAAGGAAGTTATGTCAAAGAAAAGGAAGCTTGAAGAATTCGAAACAGTGAAGTTGATGAAAGAATGTAGCACCATATTGCAGAGAAAGCTTCCTAAAAAATTAAAAGATCCAGGGTGTTTTACTATTCCATGTGTTCTAGGAAATCCATCACTTCATAAGGCATCATGTGATTTAAAAGCATCCATTAATCTTATGCCTCTTTCAATTTTTTAGAAACTTGGACTAGGAGAAGTGAAGCCAACCACCATCATTACAACTAGCGAATAGGTCTTTGACTCATCCTTGGGGAATTATAGAAGATGCATTGGTGAAGGTGGATATTCCCTACTGATTTTGTGGTGTTGGACATGGAGGAAGATCATGAAGTACCTTTTATTCTGTGAAGGCCATTTCTTGCAACGGGAAGAGCTTTAATTGATGTTTAGCAAGGCGAGTTAACTTTGAGAATCAATGAAGAAGATGTAAAGTTTAGTATTTACCATGACATGAATTACCCAAATGAAAAGAACACTTGTAACAGAATAGAGATTAAAAATGAATGTGTAATTGCCTTCTTTAATGATGAAAGTATAACTGATACATTGAAAAACTGCATTATAAACTCTATTAGTCAAATCATGATAGGTTCAGAAGAGATCAAAAAATAAGTGTTGGCTTTAGAGACGGGGTTACAAGAGAAAGCAAGCAATGAAGTAGAAGTTTTCGAAGAAGAACAAACCATGAAAGAAGTAAAAGCCACATTGGAATTGAAACAACTGCCAGAACACCTCAGGTATGCATATTTAGGCAATAATTCATCATTCTAGTGATTATTTCCTCTACTCTAAAAGTTTTAGAAGAAGAGAAACTATTGCGAGTACTAAGGGATCACAAATCTGCTATTGCATAGTCGATTGAGGACATCAAAGGTATAAGCCCTACCATATGCATGTATCAGATTTTGATGGAAGAATCTTATAAACCCTCAAGAGAGCATCAGAGAAGACTCAACCTAGTAATGAAGGAGGTAGTACATACTGAGGTTTTGAAATTACTTAAAGTAGGTATTATCTATACAATTTTTGATTGTGAATGGGTGAGTCCTGTGCAATGTATACTAATGAAAGGTGGAATGATAGTGATTCAGAATAAGAACAATGAACTATTACCTACTAGAACTATCATTGGGTGGTGAGTATGTATTGATTACAGAAAATTAAACAAAGCCACCAGAAAAGATCATTTTCCTTTATCTTTCATGGACTAAATTTTAGACCGTTTGACCAGATATGATTATTATTGCTTTCTAGATGGGTACTTAGGCTACAATCAGATTGTGATAACCCTAGAGGACCAAGAGAAAATGACTTTTACCTATCCATATGGTACATTTGTATACAGGAGGATGTTCTTTGGTTTATGCAATACTCCCGCTACTTTCTAGCGATGCATGATGGCAATATTTCATGACATCGTAGAGAACACTATGGAAGTATTCATGGATTACTTTTTAGTTTTTGGTTCCACATTTGATCTTTTGCTTGCATAACTTATCTCTCATTTTGTAGAGATGTGAGGAAACTAACCAAGTTCTTAATTGGGAAAAATGTCACTTATGGTTTGGAAAGGCATTGTACTAGGCCACAAGATTTTAGCTCGTGGTATGGAAGTGGACAGAGCAAAGATTGCAGTCATTGAGCAACTCCCACCCCCATCCAATATAAATGGAATTCATAGTTTCTTGGGCCATGCAAGATTCTATAGGAGAATCATTAAAGACTTCTCAAAAATCTCTAAACTTTTATGCAATCTCCTTGAAAAAGATACTCCTTTTAATTTTGATGAATTGAGGAGAGGTTGATTTTTGCTCAGATTCTAATGATGCCTGATTGGAATCTACCTTTCGAGATCATGTGTAAAGAGCAGTTCTGGTTCAAAAGCATGATAAGATCATTAAAGCTATATATTATGCAAGCCACACATTGAATGAAGTATAGAAGAATTACACCATAATAGAAAAAGAATTATTAGTAGTGGTTTTTGCGTTGGAGAAGTTTCGATCATATATTATGCTCAACGGTCATTGTGCATACTAATCATATAGCTTTACGCCACCTGTTTATGAAGAAGGATGCAAAGCCTAGATTGATTTGTTGGGTATTTTTGTTGTAAGAATTTGATTTGGAAATTCAAGATAAGAGAGGAAGTGAAAATGTGGTAGCTGACCATTTGTCTAGATTGGAACACCCAGGTGATGAGAGTGTAATTCAAGAGAAGTTTCTAGATGAACAACACTTCACATTGAGTGGAAAGTCTCCATGGTATGTAGACTTTGTGAATTTCATAGCATGTGGAACTTAGCCTCCAGACATCGAAGGGCAGCAGAAAAAAAAATTCTTGCATGCTGTCAAAGCATATATGTGGGACAATCCGCTTCTATTTAAGAGGTGTGTAGATCAAATCATCTGGAGATGCATTCTGGAAGAAGAAGTTAAAGATATTCTATAGCAATGCCATTCATCTCCGTATGGAGGTCATCATGGTGATGACAAGACAGCTGCAAAAGTTCTGCAATCTGGGTTTTATTGGCTACCACTTTTCAAAGACAACTATAAGTTTGTAAAGACTTGTAATTGTTGTCAGCGAACAGTCACAATTTCAAGAAGACATGAGCTACCATTGATAAACATCCTAGAAGTAGAATTTTTTGATGTGTGGGGAATACACTTCATGGGACCATTCCCAATCTCCTTTGGTTATTCATACATTTTACTGGTTATTGATTACGTCTCAAAGTAGGTAGAAGCAGTGGCCATAGTGACAAATGATGTGAAGGTAGTGTTGAAATTTTTGTAGAAGAATATCTTCATAAGATTCAGAATTCCACAAGCAATTATTAGCGATGAGGGTTCACACTTTTGTAACAAGCTTTTCAATAATTTATTGTCAAAGTATGGTGTGAGATACAAGGTAGCACTTGCTTACCATCCACAGGCAAATGGACAAGATGAGATGTTCAACTGGGAGATAAAACAAATACTGGAAAAGACTATTAGAAGGAATCGAAGTACTAGTTAAGGAGATTGGATGATGCACTCTGGATACCAGACAACATACAACATGCCAATTGGCATGTCATTGTATAAATTGGTTTTTGGAAAAGCATGCAACCTTCTAGTAGAATTGGAGCACAAAGCATACTGGGCAGTGCAGAAATTTAATTTGAATTTGGAAGCTTCAAGTCAGAAGTGGATGCACCAATAATGAGTTAGAGGATTTCAGTTAACAAGCTTATGAAAATGTAAAAATCTAGAAGGAAAGGATGAAGAGATGGCATGAAAGCTCCTTCTCAACCGTGAATTCCAACAAGGGTAACGGGTGTTACTTTTTAATTCACAACTGAAACTATTCCCTAAAAAGTTGAAATCAAGCTAGTCAAGGCCATTTGTCATCAAAAAAGTTTCTCCTCATGGAGCAGTGGAGCTGAAGACACAAGATAACAAAACTTTTCAAGTCAATGGCCAATGCCTAAAGCATGTCAATAGCTGATAAATATTGTTTTAGTTGTACCTAGTTCAATTCAATTAATAGATTCTTCACTTTATTTGGTTTTGCATATTTGAATCCAATAATGACTTGTTGTGTTATGAATTACAAGTGAAGTTCAAGTTGAAAAGAGACAAGAAGCATGACAAGTGAGAATTCAAGACCAAAAAATCTACATTGGAGAAACAAGTGGAAAAAGAGAGCAGAGGAGTAACAAAGAAGGCAGCGAGGTGGTGCCACTGGCACCCATTTGGTGTCATTAGCGCCAAATGTGCATAAAAGAAAAAAAATACTCTCTGGGCAACAAGGTGGTGCTGTCAGTGCCTAACCAGCGTCGCCGGTGCTAACCCACTTATATTCCACGCATCGCCGGCACCCGAATTCCCCTCTCTCCATTCGTGCCTTTCTTTCCTTCCCCTTCCCAAAAGAAACCCTAAAACCCCTTTCCTCTCTCATCTCCAAATCTCCTCCTTTACCCATCGATTTCCTCCATTCCTCCCTCCTCTCCAAATCTCCCCCTTTCCCCATTGATTTCCCCCATCTCTCTCAATCTCGAAGCTACAACCTCGCTACACTGCTTCTCCAAGTGACCTTTCAAGGTTGGGTTTCATGAGCACATGGAGGATTGGAGAAATAAGGTGACATCCTCTCTTTTTCATTCGATTGTCTTCCTCCTACATTGTTGATGTGATTTCCAAAGAGTGGAGAACAATTTTTGCGTTGGGAAAGTTGGGTTTTCAAGTCGCCTTGGAAGTGTTTGATGAAATGATTGAGAATATTGCTAGTTGATTTTTATGGGGATTATTATGCTATGTTAATTGTGGGTTGTTTGTGCTTACTTAGAGTGATGTTGAAGTTGTCATTGGTGGATTATGGTGCGAATTTGCACTATTTTGAGGTGGTAAAGAGTATGTGCTAAGGAGTGCATTGTGATCTGTTGGGCTTGTCTTTGATCCTTTGCATTGTGCTTTTGGGATCAAGTCCAATTCTGTTCTTAGTGCTCACTGAAGTGATGGCTTTCTCCTTGATGAGTTTTCATGTATGATTTGTTTATGGAATTAGTATCAATTGTGAAGGATACCTTGAAGGTGTGTTAAACTAAGTGCCTACTAGGTGTTTGTGAAAATGCCTAAGTAGAAGTTTCATTGAGAAAAGGTTGATTGAGCACTGTCAGTTGTATATGCTTGTTTAAGATTAGAAGTGTGGCACACTGGTGTGATTTGCCTTAAGTGGATTTGTGGTTTTTTGTCATATTGTGCATCTACTCTTTTATTGCATCAAGCATGATTGTCAATATGCATCCTAGAAAGACCACCACTTCTGGACCGTCCAAGCAATGGAGAGCAGACTGTGACCCTACTTTCTTTAATAAATGGGCAAAAGAGGTCTACAATTCATCAATCATGCATAGAGAAGGAGTCAGAGAGAGAGAGGGATAAAAACAACATACACTGATATTAAGAACATCATCAAACAGGGGTGTTGACAAAAGTTTGTGGCTCAACTTGAGCCTGCTATGGTTGCACTTTTGAGGGAATTCTATGTTAACACAAGAGCATAATTTGAGATGGATCCCACAAATTGAAGAGTTCTTGTAAGGGGTAAATTGCTTCCCTATGATAGATCTTCCATTAATTGCTACCTCAAATTGACTGACATTGATGGTGATGCCTACACCTCATGGTTAGAATAAGGTCCTGATTACAATGTAGTCATTACTAGTTTGGCTAAGCCGCATAGTCAATGGCAGAGGAAAAATGAAAGGGTTATTAGCTTTCCAAGAGGATAGTTAGAAGCATTCTCAAAGGCATGACACTATTTCATATCAGCGAGGTTGTGACCTTCAAACCATGTCTCCGATGTAATCAAGGAGAGAGGTTAACTCAATTATGCCAGTCAGAGAGGGCTGTAAATTAATGTGGGGAAGATTATTGAGCGTTCTATTGTCTCTTTTAGTAAGGGAAGGTTATCAAGAAGTCTAGGTCATCCATCTCTCATCTGCCAACTATGTCTTGCGGTGTCTCTAGCAAGTCCAATGAAGAGCTCCAAATACCATTGCTTGCAATTGATGATGCTGTCATGGAGATATTCGAAAAGATCAGTGCCACAGGTCATAGAACTGGCACATCTTCTACTGCACTGAGCTCTTCTCAGACAAGGCATAAATTAAATCTTTCCATTTCAAAGCTCACTCTTGCGGATCTTTAGGATTAGCTTATCAAGCTACGGTATTCTTAGGAGCATTTTCAGAAATGGACTGCGCAGCAACTCAACTATTTGGTGGATCATAGTCTTGCAATGAATGAGATTTTTAAGAATGCTAGTTTCTTTCAAGGTTCCACTTCTGTTGTTCTTCTCACTCCCCCAACCTTTTCACTAGATTCACCATTAATTATTGATGAAGAGTCAACTGATTACTCTGATGAGTAATCCGACCCACTTCAAGAAAGTCCTCATTCTCCATAACTTTATTCTAACATTGAGGACATTGTTTACTTTAAGTTTGGGGGACCAGTTTTCCAATTTTTGTGGTTTCATTTAGATTATGTTTAGAATGCTTAACTTGTTTGGAATTTGCACTCAGGTGTCTTTTGTTTAGATTATATTTAGAATGCTTAACTTGTTTGGAATTTGCACTCATGTGTCTTTTGCGGAATGTGCATCTAAGAGAAATTGTATGCCAACATGTTGAAACTTAATAGGATGACTCTCTCTCTGATTAATCACTAACATAGGTTGAGTTCTTTTTATTACCATTGCATATGTTTTGGAAAGAAGGATATACACTCCATGTGATTTAATGAGTCTTGCAAAAAGTCCATCCTTTTCATGACTGATGAAAATTTTTTTTCAAGCACATTATGTTATGATCATGTGAAGTGTATGCAATTAAGCCAACAATGTTATGAATTCATTGACTTATTTCAATTGACATAAACATGTTAGAACTTATTTGATTATCCTTCAAGGCGAAATCCTAGATAACATATTTATTTGGAAGTGATTTAGGCATTCTTTAATCAATTCGAGTCATTCAAGCCAACCTAATACATTCAATGTCGCTAGTATCCCCATTGAGCCTTATGAAAGAATGACACATGCAAAGCATGTGAAAAACCACCATTCAAATTTTCTTCTGGTAGCCTCATTATCTAAGCCTATTTAGCCTGGAAAACCATGTTTCACCTATTTAGAGATATATGTCATGTGCATGGTTATTGTAGAGGTAGGAGCAAAGCAAAAGAAGATGAACTTGGGGGTGTCAAATTGAGTATGCTATAAAGAAAAAAAATGTGGGGGAGGGGGCGGGGATAAAAGAAAAGTCAAGTAAGGAAAGAGGTTTAAATTAGGGGGATCACATTCCATGAACTCAAAAGAAAATAAATTTTAGGGTGTGATAGTAATACAAACCAAAATAAAACAAAAATAAATATGCGAAAACCCTAACAGAAAGTAAGAGAGTGAACTTCCATGAGCACTTCAGTTATAATCTCTGATTTTGTTATTCCTTGTTTCCTTTCTTTATGAACTAAACCAAAGACTCCAGTACAAACTTTACAAAGGCCTATTGATCCAAGTAAATTAAGTTATCTACATTAGTAGAAAGGGACTATGAAAAGCAACCATATGATATACTTTGTCAAGATAATCAAAATCATTAGTTCACACATTGTTGACTGATAGATCTGCATGGATCTTGATATTTTTCATAGCACACACAATCACAATTTTCACATCATGAAAGGATTGATGAAGTATGAGTTCATGAGATTACTTAGAAATGTATTGAATGAATTTTGAATAATGTGTCCATGTGTAATTTATTTGGCATATGTTTGACTATTTGAGAGAGATTTTTCCTGATCGCTTCACTAGTTTGGTTGTTATTTTGCTCGAGGATGATCAAAAGCTAAGTTTTGGGGTATTTAATGAGTATATAATATACCATGTTTTAATACCCAAATTCACATATTTTGGAACCTCATTTGGCATGTTTTATTGATTTGTGACTACATTTGATGAAACACTACATTTAATAGAGTTATTTGGTTTTTTAGTCAACAAACCATGTCGAACAAAAGCTGAATGTGAACAAGTAGTGCTTTGATGCTAATTCTGACATTGATTGAGATGGATTCAATAAGAGTGGTTAACATAAGAGTTGATCTTCAATTTAGCTATCCAACGTAATAAGAATCATCCAATTCTAATAACAAATCAAGAATATATGATTAAAACAATGAAGACATCTTAAGCGGACAACATTTTGGAGCTACCAGCACCCACTATTCACAAACTCCACTACATATCCAGCAAGTTGGCCCCGCTGGTGCCAAAGATAGACAAATTATGGAAAATGTTGCATAAACTATTATTTAGGCTGGTCTTTCAGGAAGAGTTAGAAAGTTAGATAAGGTTCTTGGGAGTTTTAAAAAGTTTTTAAAGAAGCTTTGAAGGAGAAGAGCAACTTGGAGATCAAGAGGTCTGAGATCATTACCAAGGAGTGAAGAACAAGTTGAAAAGAGGGAAGAAATTGATTTATTTTGGTTTTAATTATTTTCCTTCATTGTATTTATGGTTTATCTTAGAATTGGAACTATGATGATGTTTGAATCTTATTTGCTTGATTTATTTAACATCATGAGTGGCTAATTTCTTTTTTTCTAGGGGAGAGATGGATTTTATGTTGAGTTCATGGTGTAATTAATGACTTTCTTGTTTGGCAATGCAATTAGGTTTATTTGTGATGTTTGGTGTGTAAGGCTTTCAATTGATTTGCTACCCATTGAATGATTGTGTGGTTTGACATTCTGAAGAGGTAATCTTAATTAGGATTTAAATATCACAACATAAAACTATAGATGACTCAGGAGAGCTTCTATGTTCTATGAAATCTTTAGTAGAGAACCATAGATATTAGTGCATTCTTATTATTTGGATTTTTATAGGGATATTGAAATCAGGATTTTAAGAATAGATATAACTTGGGAGAGGGGGTTAAGTGAATTGGGATTCTTGGTTTATAAACTTATGCATTGCTAAATCAAAATTGAGTTAAAATTCCCATGAATGAAACATAAATGAAATCAATCCTCTAGGATTTCCATATATTGATTTATCCTATTCAAAGCTATTATGTT
>JAYJMB010003866.1:0-13598 GCA_036873735.1 Pouteria campechiana
AGACATGCCATCATACACTCAAATCAGATCCCCTTCACCCATTAGACCCACTCACACTCACCAACCATCCACCTCATTAATTCCCACTTCACATCCTATCTCAAAGGATCTAGAGGATAGAATAACCATGATTGAACACTTCATGTAGACCTTAACCCTCCAAATGAATAGAACGGATCACAATCTTTCAATTGTCATGTCATCTATGATCCTAAGGGCTGATAAGATTAACCAGCGACTTGATTCTCTATAAGCTCTAGCAGAATCCTTCAAAGGTCAAACCTATCATTCCCATTTCACTCCACGTCAAACTCACTTTCCATCACCTCCACATCACTCATCACTAGTCAGAAACAACTCACCAATAACAGTAATGTCTTCGCCTTCGCCTCCTCATCCATTATGATCATCTGTTATTCCAAAGGTTGCTCAACCTGAGAGGCAACCTCCTCCAACATAACCTCTGTCAATTCCTAACACTGAAAACCTCTCCAATCTGCTAGAGGATTATCTCACTAATCCTTATAAAGTTATTGTCAGACATGGGAAGTATCCCATCATAGTGCCTTTAACTTGAGTTTATTTTCTTCCTCTAGGACCATCCATCTTTTTGGATTGGACTTGGATGGATCTCATTAGATTTGGAGAAGTAATCCCTGAACGGACTGTGGATCTTCCACCAAAATGGAACACACCCTCAATTCGTTCAGAGTGGAGAAGACCTCCCACTCCTCCAAAAACTCCACTATAAAGTTCTTTACACTCTCCTCTAATAGTTGTTGATGATAATCCTAATTGTCTCCTTCATATATGTAATCCAATTAGGATGACAGAATCAGAGTTTAGGATCAAGTTAGCAATCAATTTTGAAGTCGTTAGAATGTTTCTTTCTCAAGATATCCATATACATCCTTAAGAATATCCATTCTCTAAACTTGAGGATCTTAACATTCTTCATAGGATTCTACTTCTTCCTAATCCTCCATTGACTCCAAAGAACCACAAAATTCACATTCCTGATCAAGAGTCAATTCTTAAAGATTACTTTGAGAAACTTCTTAAAATGCTTTCAATATCAAAACCTCTTAGAAAAGAGTTTCCATCTCCCTTAGGTCCTCGTAAATTCTTTATTCTCACTAAGCAAGAATTCACTTTCTACAACAATACCAACTTGGAGGCCATTGCAGACAATTTGCCTCTCCCATATCCTCAGATGAATGATTCTTCTATCCAAGAAAGGATAAGGCAGATACAACTTTCACCATGGTGTCAACCTCTTCCACCACCTTCCTCACCTTCTTCCAAAACCAAAAATCCCAGAAAACCACCTTCTTCCACTACCAAAACCAAAAAGCCACCTATTATCCCAAAACTAAAACCATCACCTTCTTCATTTCATCCATCCACTTCAAAACCAAAAAGGAAGCCTAGAATCCTACCTTCCAAAGAACACCAAAAGGCTCCTTTTGAAAGAATAACCATGTACTATCAGGAGCACATAACTAGGATGAATGCAAAATAGAGGCTCTCATAAAAGGGACTCTTATAACATTTCCTGAGCTACTGGATCTCAAGTTTCGAGAAAGAATAGATTTCATCTATGTTCACAGTTGTGGAACTACAGCTTATACACATGAACCTCCTGTGACAGTTCCAATAGATTGATTTTTCATTCAACCTCCTCTACCAAAAAGGGCTAGAACATCCAAGCCCTCTCCCAAACAATCTTTGGAACTCAAGCCACCTCTTTCACCTCTTCAAGATGTCTTTCTCAAGACATACTAGAGAAAACCCAAACCACCCAAATAAACCTACTACATTTTTATTTTTTTCTCTAAAGTAATTTTTTTCTCTAATGTAATTTTTTTCTCTGATGTAATTTTTTTTTGTATCTACAATTATGTCTGAAACCTTGAACAATTATATATATATGCATCTTTTCTTTAATTTATTGCTGCTTGTTTTCACCTTTTTGATTATGATAAAAGAGGGAGAAAATGTGATAATGTGATATAAACTAAAATGATAAGTGCATGTATAAGATAGCATGTAAATGAAAATTTCTATGACACATAGTTAAAATAATATGCATCAATTTGGGGGGAGCGACACTGAATTGGTCAATAGAAATCTTTATGAAATATCTGCAAAATAAGTTGCTTCCAATTTATAGTTAGAAAAGCTTTAAAAGGTATATGACTTACTATTTTGTCATCATAAAAAAGGGGGAGAATGTTGAATATATTATCTAGCTTGATTTTGATGATGAACATTCTTAACCAAGTATGTTTTGATGATGATCAAAGACATAAGTAAAACATTAAGGTACTAACAATCTATTCTCAAGTATGTTGCAAAATATTAACTCATACTCAACTTGAGAATAACATTCATGATAATAAAAAGTAAATTCTCTTTTAAAATTAAGTATATAAATTTTGTATATACTTAAATAAGAAAATAGAAATTCTGAAGTCTTGAAGACACCCTTCGAAGCCAATAGTAACAACCTCAGAGTTATCTCAACATGCTTCAAAGTAAAATAGAAAGCTTTCAAATCGTCACAACAACTTCAGAGTTAATCAAGAATCTTTAGAGTAGTCACAACATGTTTCAAAGTAAGCTAAAGAGCTTCAGAGTTGTCATAGCAAAGCTTTGGATAAGTCGCAGCATACGTCAGAGTCTTAACAATGAGCTTTGGAGTAAAATAAAATAAAATACTTAGGGTCATTACAAGTATGTTTCAAAGTACATAGACAAGCTTTGGAGATAATTGGAAAGCTTTGGATAAAGCCTAATACAAGCTTCAAAATCCTCATAGCGTGTTTTGGAGTTGTCACAAGCACACTTTGGAGTCTTTTCAAAGTTTTGGACAAGTCATGGCGTACATCAAAATAATCAAGAAAGCTTTGAAATCATCAAGCATGCTTCGGAGTAGTCATAGAAGTTTTGAAGTTGTCACAAGTACACTTTGAAAATAATAAGACAAGCTTCAGAGTTAATCAGCTATGCTTCAAAGTAAACAGATATGCTTTGGAGAACTTTGAGTCATGCTTTAGAGTACAATTGAACAAGCTTCTAAGTAAACAGACCTACTTCAGAGTCCTCAAAGCTTCACTTTGGAGATAGTGACCAAGCTTCAGAGATATTGAACAACACTTCGAATTCATCTTTCTGAAACATTAAAAGTTCAGCAAATTCAAACTTCTTTTTACAAAGTATTGTCACAACTAAGAAGACTTACTATTATTTCTAAGAATTTGAAGAAAAATAAATCAAGTCATACGAAATCATTCAAGACATCAACTGTTCACTCGTCTCTTCGGAGTAACTGAAGAAGCAACTTTAGAATACCCATGATGAAAGTGAACGTTGAGAAAAGTCAGCAACAAAGTAGTAGACCAATTCCAGAATGCAACAAAGTCAGACATCTAACAAAATATAAGGTAAAGAAAAATATTTTCAAATGTTTAAATGTCTTCCAAAGTCAGTAACAAAAAAAATCTCTCTTAAACTATAAAAGAGAGGTTCAGAAGCAAAAGAAAACCAATTCTTGAATATCATTGCTAAAAATATGAAGAGCATTCAAAATCTTCCTTCAAAGTTCAATTCCAATGGCTAAATCTCTGTCAGAAGCTCTCAAAGTCAAAAGTGCTTTTCAATCAAGGAGTTTGAAAATTTTACTCTCATTGGTTATTCATTTACTGAAAGTTCAAAATTTTGTGTACAAATCTACCTAAGTAAGAGACATCAATCTATACACTTTGTTTTAGTGTTTGGAACACAAGCAGCGTGCTTGGTGTTTATGTATTAAGATAAGCCAGTAGGGAACTTGCTGAAAGGGTATAAGTTTATTGGTGAGCTTTGAAAACCAACAAGTCGTGAAAGTTTCTGGTTAGCTTGGAAAATTAGTAAGTTTGTTGGTGAGCTTGTTATAAAACCAACATGTATTTGATCAGGTTGATCAAGGTATTAATGGAACCTGAGTTCAGTAGAGGAGACTGACTCAGAGAAGTAGAGTAGGAACCCAAAAAGGGCCGAACCATAATAAAAATCCTGCGATGTGTTGTGTAATCTATTTTACTTATTCATTTAGCACTTTAATCATTTGATTTGGCTAAAAGTTTTAAAGCTCAATTCACACCCCCCCTCTTGAGCTACCATTGTATAAGGGACCAACATAAATCAACCTCCGTATGTTTTCAAAATTGCATACAAGTGACACCTTTTCCTGTTCTACTTCATTTTCAAAGGTTTTGATATCTGCAACAAAAACTAATTCTATTAGTTTTGATATTTAATAAAAATATGATTAAAAACTAATACAATCATGTTAATTCAAGATCCAAAATATATAAATTTAGGTATTAAACTATAATAAATTATGAGCATATCAACATAGAGAATTGAGATTAGAAATAAATTCCTTCACCTTCCTAGCAACCTCAAATGGGTTTATGTTTTTGTTTACCATGGTTGAGGAGATATTTCTTCTCCTATTATGACTACAAGTGGAAGGCAATTATACATAAATAATTTTCTTCTTCTATATTGTCTTGCATGTACAATGTTCTATTGAATTTACAACCTTCTTCTTTTTCTTCTTCTTCAGTAGACTCCTAATCTTTTTAGAGAGGGTTTTCATAGTTTCTACTTCATCATCCTCCCCCTCACTACATGAAGATTCTTCACTTTCATGGCCATACACTAACTTTATCTTCTTCCCTTCTTTCTCATTCTTCAAAACTCCATGGGTCATCAATGAACAAGGAATCTTATGGCCTAAAATTTTTAGGCTATTAGAGAGTTTTAAAAATCTATAGAACATATTAGAAATTGACTCATTTCTAAGCATGCAGAACACTTAAAATTCTTGGACAAGCAAATTAAACCTAGCTTCTTTTATGTGGCTTATCCCCTCGTAATTTTTTTGTGAATGGTTCTAGATTTTATTAGCAGTTTCACATGAGAATATCTTCCCAAATTCAAAAGGAGAGAGATCACAATATAGAGAATTTTTTGCTTTGGCATTTAATTGAACTACTCTAATGTCCTAATTAGTCTATTTACTCTCCTCTAAAGTGGAGAGCACCACTCCTTCTTCTACTATCTTCCATAACTTATAACTATTATAAATGAAAAAAGTTCTTTATCTTCATTTAAAAATAGTTATAATGCTCCCCATCAAAATATGGAGGTTTAATGTTCAATTGACCCTCCTAGGTTCTACCAAAATTGTTTGTCATACGGGATCACACTCAAGTATAGATAAAATAATGAATCCCAATATCAGTGCCCTGCTCAAATACCAATTGTTGTTCTGGGGACTCCTAAAACTATAGGGGTGTATGGCAAAACTAGAATCCAAACGATGTGACGAAAATAAATGGGTTGTGCATGTGCAAAAAATAAAAGCGATAATAATACACAAGGACACAAATAGTAAAGACACAAGGACTACAGTGGTTCGGACCCTCTCTTAGCACCTACTCCATCTCCACAGTTTTCCCAACCTTGGGTTCCACTATATCTTATAGAATCATACTTGGTTTCCCAAGCTAACCAAAAACTCTTACACTAGTTTCATAAGCTCACTAGAAACTCACACTGTTGGTTTTCATGAGCTCACCAACAACTCATACAATGATAGTTTTCCATTAAGCTCACCACCAAATTATACAATTTAGTTTCTCAAGAGATAACAACAACTACTCCCTAGTTTTCAGAGCTAACTAGAAACTGTTACAAATATAATCATGTATAGGGAAATGTCTCTTAACTAGGCCTAAATGTACACATAGATAAAGCACAACAATAACAGGTAAAACAATAAGCACTTTATAGTGAATTCAAACTTCTTGAAGTGGTATTGATGTGGCCTTGAAGCTCCTTGATCTTGGCAGCACCTTGGAGTGAATACACTTTGGAACTTTAAAGAGTTTCTTGTATTTGATTTGTGTTTGATACTTAGAACCCTCAAGCATCATGTTTCTTTTCAAAGGATCTTCTATTTATACATTTCAAAGACCTTTGGGACCATTTGGAAGAAGACTATTTGAATATAACTATTGTAGCACTTCATTAATTTCCAACAGTTGGAGCGACAAGTGCTATCGCAGGCGGCTCTACCCCAGGCAATACTGTAAGAAGCCGCCCTACCAGCTGCAACTATCCAATGAGTTCGCAACTCCTTGGATCTCTGTGGGCAATATCTCAGGCGGCATGTGTATCAGTTATGACCCTGTAGGCGGTATGCTATATTGGCTGCGACCTTCAGAATGTCTAAAGCCTTGCAGGCGATACCGAAGGTGGTATGCCATATCGGCTATGACCTCTGAAACTTGGAACTTATCTTCTCTTCCTTTCTATATTCCTTTGAAGCTTCCTTTCCTCCTCTGAAGGTTTCTCTAAACTATGAGATCTTAGCAAAGACTTCATTAGCTTAAATCAAGTCATAATTAAGTTTTATTAATCATCAAAACCAAAGCCTTAGGATCAATATCCTTTTCATTGTTCATTCACTATTGATGCATTCATTCATTGTTGATGCATCCGTTCACTATTCATGTACAATTGATGTATCCTGTTTGCGATTTATGCATTGTTCATGCATCCTATGCACTTGTTTAATCATTGTTCATCGAGAATACTGTGTACAATACTAGTCAAGTAAAATTGATTTTTGATGAAATTTATGTCTCTAAGACTCCAATTTTGGTAATTAAATAGTCATTTTCTATATTTTTGAATATTATGAACTCAATTGTAGGGTTAGATTACCGTGAAAAGATGTCTAGATTATGAGATATAAGTAAAAAACTATGAAGGGATAAGATTTTTATAAAATTAATATATTTAATGCATAAATTAAATTAAGGACCACTGATTTCATCTGGTGAATACATAATATCTAAGGTCATGCATTGACATTATTTATAGAGTGCAGAAATGAAATTAACATGCATATGCACATATGCATTATTTATGTTTAGTTATGTCAATTTTATATACTTGATGATTTTAACCTATGTGGTTTGATTATTTGAATGATCTATTTAATTGCATATCAATTATTAGCTTGATTATTTGCTAATTACATGATATTTATAGCATGTTTCATGTATGTGAATGTGGCTTAAAGATTGAACCCTTAGATATTTTAAAGTGGACTACAAGCTAACTCTCTTAACTAGTGAGTGTGGTAAATCAACCACAAGATGAAATTAGCGGATGATAAGTTAGAGGATGTACTTTTATTTAGGTGATCATTAAATAATTTATTTATTTTATTATTTCATAAAGATCCAAAGTAATACTTTAATCACAGGCAATGTGGCATCCTTATTCATTAATTTGGTTCGGTAGAATGTATAAAGATTTAGCTAGACATCCTTTGTATGTATTTTTGTAAAGCCTTATAAATGGAAATCATTGAATTATTTTTCCATGAGCACTAAAACGCCTCCTATGTAGATTGGATATATTGTGGATGGAATGTTTATATGAATGCGATTGATTACATTCTATGGATAATGGGAATAGTTCCCATATTTTATTTTAAGCATGATAGATAGTAAAAATTTTTCATTTACTTGATGGGAGATGATTATTAGCATTCTAAATGCAACATTTTTTTTTATCTTATTATGTGAATGAAAACTTTTCAAGGTCTACTTGGATGTAACATAAAATAATATTTTAGATATATGCCTGATTAAGTTTCACATTGAGAATAGTAAAACATGGACTCAAAAAGCATTATAGTAAAACTCATGAAAGGCAAGAAGCTAGATGGAAAAAACTATGACATGTGGTATAGGAAGGTTCAGTACCTTTACAATAAGCATGAGTTGCTCAACCATCTAACAAATACTATGGTCCAAACTAAAAAAGGTACTATAGCCCAACATAGATGAGACCAACAAGCCCATGAGACATGGTATGAAAAGGATCACAGTGCTCGCTTTATCTCATTAAGTTGCATGCATGATGATTTGATTATGGAATTTGAGCATTTGCCTACTACTAAAGAGATGTGAGATCAATTGAAAATAAGATATGATGAGAAAACAAGGCTGTGTGCCTTAACATTAAGGTTCAATCAATATGTAAAGGATCATCAACATTCAATGGCTAAGCATCTTAGGTTGGTATCGGTCATAACTAGGAAAATAAAAGTAGCTAGTAATGATCTCACAGATGAGCAACAAGTTCTGGCATCCATCAAATCCTTAGTTGAACTTTCATGTGTTGGTCCCTTTACATAAGGCTTAACCTAAGAGGGAAGGGGTGAATTGGGTTTATAAAATTTTATTTTTGCTTTTGTTAGGTTGTTGCATATGATTTTAATTACAATAAAACTTGTCTTAGACTTGATTTATACTAATGATGCTTGGATTGTAAGTGCTTTATTGGGATATCACTTATGCAAGCATATACACATCTTGATATGTCTAGATGGTTTTAGAAAAGGAGAAATCATCTTAATCCATACTATGTTTAACTTTGTTTTTCTTTTAATAATGCTTTGGATCATATGCAAATGTGCTTCATAGAGATATCATTTTATATGCATGGTGAAAAGGTAATGAACTGATGGTCAAATTATAATTCCTTGCAAGTGCATGAGTGTACAACAGTATAGTGTGCAAAGCAAGGGTTGATCCCACAGTGAACTATTCAAACTGATTCAATTATGTCTAATTATTGGAACTAAGACTATCATAAAAAGATGTATTTGAAAACTAAGTAATCAAAGTATTAGGAAGAATAATGGAAAACAATGGCAGTGAGTAATGTACAAGAGATTCTTAAGTTGCAAGAGTCTAGGGATATGATTTTACCACTTAATGATATCCTAGGTTGTTGGCATGTTGGATTCAATTCATTATCTTGCGTTTATTTCATCTACTATATGATTATTATTGTTAGGTGTGGAGGTTTAATTGAGGTGAAAACCCATTAAGACCAAAAAACTTTAATGAACAAAATAGATTGGTTTAACATAGGGTGTGTACCATAACTATCTATCCATTCATTCAAGGGAGTTCATGGTTTAGCATGTGATATGTAACTTAATAATGTTCAGACATTCAATCTAGTTCACAAAATTGGTGATCAAGCAATTTATGAATCAAATGATTATAATAAGCATAATAAATGAAAAAGATAAAATTAAATTGATAATCCAACAATCTCAGTTAATAAAGAATATCAAGGAGGGCTACATCATTGCCCTAGAAAAAGAAATTGAGTTTATGCTAAAAAAAAGAAGAAGAAAACTCTTCGAAATATGGAAATCTCCCTCTTGCTCCCTTGCAAATCTTCCTACAATTCGTGTGCCACCAATTTCTCCTTGCCAAGAAGTTCTTTCTTTCAGTCTTCAAAAAACTTTAAATAACCCAATTTAGGATTTTTTGCACCTCCATATTATCACACCCCACCTAAGGGCCTATGCATTTTCACATTACCCTATAATTCCCCCATTTGTTCAGGGATCAATCAAAAACCCAATAGGATATACCCTAAAATATGAGGCTCGATACTTGTGTAATTATTTATCATAAAAAACAATAATGAAATAAATCATAAAACACAAACCCACAGCTACCTAGAATCATAATCACATCATGATGGCAAAGACATAACTAGATTAATACAAACCCATACACAATATCATAAATATTTATCACTATGACATGCTAGTACATTTTAATATACATCATTTTGATTCTCGCAATTATCAGTTACATACATCATAATGTTTAAAATAGGCTTCTACCATTCAAAATTTTCTCCCAGCAAAAGCATCACCGTCTAATCCTAGTCACAAGCGCCAACCCTCAATTGGGCTCCTTTGCTTGACCTGCCAATGAAAAATTAAAATAAAAGCGTGAGTTTGGGCCAACTCAGTAAGTAGGCTAAATAGAAAATAATAGTCAAATAGAAACAACATGTTCCAAAACTAGCTCATTAATAAAGACATGATCATGTAGTCATATCATGAGGCCTAAGTCCTCATTATGCCCATATAATGTTCTACGTCATTCTGGCATATTCATGTGTCATACACCTCCTTGTTATAGCACATAACATATCCCATCAGTTGGGATCATGTTGTCTAGGCACAACATACCAATTCTAGGCTACTCTAGGAACTTTATACTATAATTGTGCCACATGGGCACCTCATATCATACTTGAGCCCTTTAGGCACAATAGGCATGAAATATATCATAACTTTGCCATTCGGGCACAACATATCATAATTATGTCATTCAGGCATCATATAGTATATTCATGCAAATATTATGTCAAAAATAATTCATTTACCAGACTCATATACAGAATCATGGAATGCTCTCCATTCCATTACTATACACATCAGCATAACATAATACACATCAACACAATCATGGGATATTCCCTATCCCCAACCTTTCACGCATGCATATACAAAGTATAATAAACATCAACCTTTATAAAAGCATAGGATATCCACTATCCCATCCATTCATGTATGCCCATGCACAAAACATGGGATGATTACTATTCCATCCAACAATATATTCTATCAAAAAAGAGCCTACTTATCTTAATGAAGTACAGTTTCATAAATCTTAAATGCATCCTTCCATTGAACCCTTAGCTCCCAAGTAATTTCCAATGGATCCTACAGACACAACATGTAACAAAATTGAAAATTCATGTCCAAATGAAAATTTTACTTCAATCTTAGAAACTAGCCCAATGATCCCATTGTGTATACTCTTATCTCCTTGTTTAGTCACCTATTTCACACTTGTTCTCAAATTCCTTATTTAGGATTCATTAGACTCCCTAAATATCATTTCACTATTAGTTCAAGTCAATTATACATGATTTTCAATGGCCACCTAAAGGCTGCCATAGGTTATGCGAACACATCTTATTTTTGAGTGAAATATTTCATCAAACATCTGAAGTGCATCACTTAATTCATAACATTTTAGTAAGGTGTTGCAAAGGAATTTCATTTTCCATAATGTACAGTTATCATACAACATCATTAGCATTTAATTAATCTTAATAACTAGCTAATTTGACTCTTAATTCAATTATTTCACTGCTCATGTTTCATCGAACATCCAATAAACCTCAAGTGTATTATCAATTTCACCACCACATTTTACATTTTTATGCATTCTCAGTTACATTAATCCCATATTTAACAAAATAACATCACAATAGCTTTCTAAATGAATCAATTAAACACAAAAATTTAAATTAGAATCCATATCACCATTCATGTACAACCCAACCCTCCATTCCAACAATGTTGTTGTCCACAAAGTGGATAGCAACCTATACTATTTTTCTAAGGTCAAATCCTTACCAAAACATTGAAATTATCATTCTAATCATTTTTCCCATGAATCTAACAACAATTTATCTAATTTTCCACTAATACTCACGGTTCATGGATAGCATGAAACCCTAATAGAGCAGAAATCATGAAATTAGTTGGGGGCAAGAGGTTTACCTTCAAAATCAAGTATGGCTTCCACCCTTGAATGAAATTTCACCTTCAAATCTTCAAGCATACTCCATAATTGCAGTAAGGTGGATTTTTCCTTCTATGGTTCACATCCAAACAATTGGGGTTTACATCTAGATCCATGGATGATAAGTTTTAGCCTAAAATCACATAAATCCTAGCTAAAATGGCATGAACATGGAGTAGGAAGAGCTAGGGCAGCTTCTAGGGAGTAGGGAAGAAAAGGGGATGCATGAATGGAGAAAACAGGATGGGTCAAACATAAAAAGAAGTCTAATTTCTGGTGCTTCGATGCACCACCACCATACCGGGACTGCAATGACCATCTCCATTGGCCGCCCATCGGCCCATTTCATAGAGTGGCACCATGGCTTCAGATTTGGGCATTGCAGCCCCAAATGCTGCTGCCCTAATTTCCTTTATATTTTCTTTGTAATTTCTTCATTTATGCCCTTTAAATTTCCTCATATTTTTAGCCAATATTTTCCAACATAAATATACTTAACATGCACATTAGCCATCCCCTTTGCTAATTACATCCAAATGCATAATTAATCTACTCAAATAATTAGAAATAATGTCATCAATCCTAGGCAAGGGTGATTAATTCATAACAATACTCTTAACAAATCCCATTTCATTTAAATGCAATGATCCCAAATTGTTTTACAAAGTTACCTTTATTTTAACACCCTGGGGTGTTACATATATGGATTCCCAAAGTGGTTTTGTACAAAAAAATAATAAACTTCCATAAATATCATCTTTCCATGTGCCCAGCTATTTACAAGAGCAGTGTTTAGTATTTTAGACATAACTTTCTTGTATAATGTCCAAATAACATTATTTTTTGATGCATTGGAAAGATAATTTCAAGGGAGAACTGTTATTTAGAACACTTTTTTCGAATCAACCTCTATTTGTGCCAAAAATTACCTTGAACTAGTCTTAGTGCAACAAACATACTACTAAAATATCCTCCTACTACAATACAATGGCGCCATGGTTCCACTTTCTACTACCCACCGGATGCAAATTCCTCTTAAACTGTTGCCGCGACTCCAAAAATATGTTGCTGCCCAAATTAAGGATCCAAAACATTTGAATTTAGGTACTAAAACATGATGAAATATGAGCTTATCAATACTCCCAAACTTGGCTTTTGATTATCCTTGAACAAAATAACATTTAGAACTCATGAATTAATTTGAAAAATCTCTCTCAAAAAATTAGTAACATGCCAGATAAATTACACATGTATACATAATTCAGAAATCATTCAAGATACTAGCTAAGTAATATTGTGGAACTCATGCTTCATCAATCATTTAATGAAGTTAAAATGTGTGTGTGCAATGTCAATCTCATGTTACATGCATGCTTTTTAGTCAACAATGTATAAACTAGTGATTCTAATGATCTTCATGTTGGTTCCCCAAGTATGGCTTAACCTAAGATGGGAGGGGTGAATTGGGTTTATAAAAATTTCTTGCTTGTCCCCTACAAGATTACTTCCCCTCTTTTTGTGCTTGTGTGATGTTCAATATGAGATAAATGATAAAGCAGTAATATGTAAGAAAAGTAAAGCAATCACATAAATAAACAAGCACACACAAACATCATAATTTTTATAGTGGTTCGAGAACCCCATCCCTACATCCACTCTTTCAAGATCACATACTCATTGTGCCTTGGGTTCTACTATACCCTATAAAATGGAAATACAATAGTGTCCCCGACTCTTCTAGATTCTAGCTCTAGGGGGCGTAAATAAGTGTCCCCAACATTCTTCTGGATTCTAGTTCTAGGGATGTAAACTAGTGTCCCTGTCACTCTTCTAGATTCCAGCTCTAGGGGGCATAACTCTAGTTTCATGAGCTAATCAAAAACTCTACTTTTGTAGGTATTTTGTATACATGAATAGGCCTCTATCTAGGCCAATGAGTACACACTATTAAAGCACAAATAAAATGATAACACATTAAGCGCTGATGAGAATGCAAAATGTCATATTTTATTCTCCTAATACTTCATCTTTTACACCTATTTGATTCCTAAATAT
>JAYJMB010003867.1:0-13597 GCA_036873735.1 Pouteria campechiana
GGGATCGACCCTTGCATAAGCACACTAGACTATACATCGACCGTGCACTTGCGAGGTATTAAATTTGAACCATCATCGACCCTTGTCTTTTAGTAGTAAATCGCTATTACCTTCATTCTACGGCTTGCTTGGCTAATTCTTTTAGCTGCTCTGGTTCATTCGGTGCCAGTTCATAATATTGGGCTTCTGAGAAGAATGCCTTTGAAATCGTGAATGGTCGTACATTCGTCGAGATGCGCCTCATTATGCCATCCTGGTAGAACTTAAAGCATTGGTGCACCGTGGATGCCACAACTTGGTATCGATGCAATCATGGCCTCCCAAGCAACAGATTGTAGGACGTTGGCACATTAATGACATGACAATTGACTTTTGTGAGGAATCCTTTAATATCAAGACTCAAGATGATAGTCCCTATAGTCCTATGACTCTCTTGGTTAAAGCCTTGAATCACCAGAGTGCTACTTTTGAGAACGGATGGGCACATATTGATATGCTTCAGTACTTTGAGTGGGAGAATATTCACTATAGATCCTGGAACCAGCATAATGCAGTTAATCCTCTCTCCCAATAAATCACCACTTACAAATAATGGACGATTATGCTCTGTATTTTCAAGCAATAAGTCATTATCTATGAAAGTGATGATTTGGTTACATTCACCCGTATTAGCAACCTCTACCAGATATCAGTCCTTAGACTCATCTAGCAGCGTATTTATGAGTGCTTGTCGAGACTCTTTAGAGAGTTGAAGTGCATCGTATATGCTCAATCTTGCCAGGATTTTGCACAAGTGAGCAATGACATCATAATCTAATTTATTTGTTAGTTATAGAGCTTCTCTTTCTTCAATAGGGGGACAAGGAATTCCAAGCACTGTATCTTCTTGCATTGGCACCTTTCCTTTATCCTAAGTTGTGTTCTTCGCAAATTGCAATATGGCCATTGTTTTCGGTGACACAAATGCTTCTTGTGAAGCATTCTCTTCATTTGGCACGATGTTGGTCATGTTGCAAGATACCTCCATAGGTTTTGATGGTTCCTGGATTAGTAGCTTGGTATTTGTTTGGGCAATGGAAAGGTCTTTCCCAATGCAATGATGCATTCCCATGTTATGCATCTTTCTTCTCAAAATACGAGGCAATAAAGGCGAACATTGCACCATCACAAGGAGAAATCATAGAGATGTTCCCCTTTAAGAGGATGAATTCCTCGCACTTGTGCTTTAGAGAATTGAGAGGTGTAGTCATGGAATCTGTGTACAAATGCTTCAAACAATAGCTCCCAAGATCTGAATGATTTAGCTAGTAATGTTGCGATCCACTTCAGGGCATTGCTATTACCAACCAATGAAAATGGGAAGCTCCTGATCGCATATGCCTCATTTTGTGACATCATTCACACTAGGGCTTGATACTGGAATAAATGTCTGATCGTTGCCTTGCAGCTTTCTTTGAATAACTTCATCATAGTCCAACCTAAGTAACAAATTTGTTTAGTTTCTGGAACTGCCATTAAAATAGGGGCCCTAATGTAGTGCAAGTATTCAAGGACCCTCGCAATGTGCAATTTGATGAACACTTGTTCTTTTGGTTGGTCATCCATTGCTCTCATTTTCTTCTTTTCAGCTTGATCAAATGCCTCCATGAAGTTAGACAACACTCGATGGTGGAAATAAGCCCTTTTTGCCAAAGATAGATTTCTTCTGCCTCTAGGCGATCAAGTGATTGTGGATCACTCCAAGTAGCGTCCCTCCATTTATGAATATAATTAGCCCTGTTCTCACCATAATGCTGACCCCAATTGATAAGAGACTTCCTGATTACCTCCTTTCTTTTAGAAAGGAAGTGTAGCAGGAACATATCTTGTAAGGGGACCCATTCTATGGCACCCTAAACTACCTGGGTTTGGAACTAGTTCTGCTTCACTTCTGGGGAGAGTGAGCTTTGAAAATTCTTTGCGAGGTCTAGATTTTCTCCTCAACACTCATCAGCATAGCGGAGGAGGTGTGTGATTGACAAATCATTGACATTAAATATGGTGAAATCTTGGTGTCGATGATCCCTTTGGCTATCGCGCCTTCTATGAGAGCGTTGTCGCTTCTTGTTTGGCTAGCTAGTGGAGGTTTCTCCTTCACCAATGTGATAACAAGATGCCACTATCGGATATTCAAATGGATTATCCCCATTAAAGCTTGGGTTATCCCTAGTTTCTAAGTTTGGCAAATTATCCCAAAATGTCATCCATACTTCATCTATAGTTGACAAAAGCGATGGCGATGGCTCCCAAGCATAGAGCTCTGGACACCATTGAGCAAGGCAGGCTCTTTCTTCTTTTTCCCCACCATGTTCTTGTAGAAAGATTTGAGCCTCTCAGGCTGACAGTAATCCCCAATGATTTATGGCTGGAACCATGACAGCCAGCAGTGTATCTTTTTAAGATATGGGAAGACGCTCTTCCATTTCTTTTTGCTTATCCCTTATACCTCACCAATGAGACTTCCGGGATGTCTTTTGGGTAGATAAGATCCCAACCTTCGTCATCAGCCATGATTTTGCACCTCTTGGCTAAAGGCTTTGAGAACCGATGATTGGGTTCCTAGTTCAGCATTACTAAATTGGGAATTTCTTTCACTGATATGTTGTTGGATGTCGCCTGTGATCCTTCTTCATGCAATTATTCTACTCTTCATGCAATGGTTAATAATTCTCCTCACTGCCTTGCATTTAACCATCAGGTGATTGATACCTCGATGGTAATGACAGTATCGGGGGTGGTTCACCTTATCCACCTCTACTAGGAATAGGGGTTCTGGTAGCCTTATATTGTCTGATTGAATGAGCCCCAATAAGATTGGTACCACTTCCTCATCAGAGTACTGGTATTTTGGTTCTAGAATCTCTCTTTTCTTTGACTATTTGTCATTACCACTAGTTTTAGTCTCAGTGGTGTTGACAGAGGTGTTCTGTTGCTTCTTTCAGATTCTTTCTTTTTGGACCAAAAAGTATTTTCTTTTTGCTTGTCATCTTGGGCTTTGCTTTTTCTAGAGAGGGAAAGGAAGTGTTCCTTTCAGCTTGCCTCATTGGCCAACTCTCAAAAAGTGGCGATTTGCTCATTTACTAGGATTGCGAGGTCAACCTTAATGCCATTGTGACATAAGTGGACTCTTTGCTCCTTTATTAATGTTGTCTCACATTTGTTGGCCTCTTTTTGCCAACAAAAGATGAATTTCTCAATCGATTTGTCATCCCTTTACCTCATAAGGGAGAGGTTGGCTAATGTCACATCTTTTTTAGTCACAAAAAACCTTGCCAAAAATAGGTTCTACATATAATTCTAGGTCTTGACTGACCCTACTAGAAGCGTCAAATACCACTGGAATGCCAGTCTCTTGAGTGATGAACCAAATAATCTCAAACAGAGATTATGATAGACATCATAGTTTTCTATCTTGAGATTAAAGAGGGTGAGATGATGCTGGGGATCATCTGTTCCATCAAATGTATGAAAATCTATCATCTGGAAGCCTAGTGGGAAAGGCTCATTCTCAATCTCTAGTGGATATGACTGATGATAAATGTTTGGCACTTAAGAAAGTAGGTTTATTTACCTTTGGACCATCTAGTCATTCATCATCTCATTAAAGTGTGCCATGGGATCCGGGTTCATCTGATATGGTTGTGCATCCGCATTTGCGCCGAACGGTTGTGGTGGAAAGTCCAAATGGCTATGCACGAACATTAATATTGGGCAGTCACTGAGGTGAAGAAACTGGAGAGGCGAGGGGTGAGGCATCCAATCCTAGGGGATTTCCTCTTGGCGGGTTAAAGACTAACGGTCTCTATGGTGTAACCGTTCCCATGGAGGGAAGCTTGAGAGGATGTGCAACATTGGATGGTTGGCCAGGATTAGAGGTTTAGCTAGCATTCTATTGTGCATATGCCTCTCTTAATTACTAATTTTTTGTCTTAAGCAGTTCTAATCATCGCATTATCTCTTCTATGGAAGTGGGAGCTATATTTCCCTCAGCCATGTAAGGCATGACTGTTAAGATAAATTGATGTCTGTGCATCAATTGGAGGGGAGATGTAGACACTTGATCCTCTCTTCGAGCATCTTCTGATAGAGAGTGAAATATTGGGGAAGGCACCATAGATCTAGCCATAAACCTCATGATGATTCCTTGACGAGGTGGGCTAGCAATGCCGGTGATAGGTCCCCATTGACCAAAGTGGTGTAGACACTAACAGGCTACACTTTCCTCTTCTTTTGCTCTCTTTTCTTCGGCTACCAGAATCGGCCCTTCTTTCCCTCTTTTCTACCTTCGATGCTTTCCTTGGCATCTATAAGGTGCTTATTTTGTCAATCTCTCTTCTCTAAGAATAGAAGAGATTGGCTAAAGCAAAGAACATATTACTTTCTCAATATTTATCCTGGGATGGGGATGGTCTTCTTACTATTGTAGTGTGCTTCTAGATGGTAACTTCCATCCTTCTTTTCTTGAATGGTCAACTTGCGGGTTGACCTTTTTTGGGATTTTCCTTTCTTCACTGCCCTTCTTCTAGCTCCATTCGTAGATTGAGTACAGTCCTTGGAGGCTTTGCTCTGTGCACTCCTTCCAAGGGGGTCAGTAGGTTTGGGATTGAAGGGAGCTCGTGTCTACCTCTCCTTGATTGCATTGGCAAGGTCAATAGCTACAACCTTCTTCTACTTTATGGGAGTAGAGACCCAAGTACTCCTAGTCTTTAGGGAGTTTGCGATAGTATTGCAGACAAAGTCATCTCCAATGATCCTAGGAATATAAGGGGAAATAGTTTTTCTCCTTTGCCTCCTATTTTTCTTGTGCTTCTTTTCAACCTTGTTGTTGGAAGTTAAGTCAGTAGAAGCCTTTTCTGGAGCTGCTAGAGTAGCCTCTGATGCTGCTGGAATTATTTTGGAAGTTGCTGACATAGCTTCAGGTGAGGAAAAAATTAGATTCACATCCCTCTTGTAGATGATGAGTGCCGAGCCAGTCGACACCATAATGAAGGAGTGGGGAACACTCCTGTCAAAGTCATGCAGGGTGTTAACGGTGAAGCTGCCGCCTGGCAAAAATCTGAAAGTGAGTGAGCTTGCCATCAATGATTTATCTTGAGAGAAGAATGAGAATAAGTTGTAGAAATCACCAAAGATTTGCAAAGAGCAACAAAAGAGCTTAATCAATTTCATGGAAGAATAAAGTCTCTAAAATACAATAGTATTACTTTTCCTTAAAGATGAAGGGTGGGATGTTTCACCTCGGGTTCACCATTTTTGTAACAAGTACAAAAAGAGGAGGAAATAATAAAATGGAATAATAATAAGATATTAGGAGATTTAACATTTTTGGAATGAATCAAATAATTTTCATTTTTATTTGATTGTCCTCAATAAATTTTACTTGTTGTGTACATCAAAAAAATTATATGTTCACATCCTAGACCATAAGTGGTCCTAATTACATCTCCATAATGGGAGAAAACACTTTATTAAAAGCAAAAGTACAATACATCTTACAAACCCAAAAATAAAATATACACACTCTCTCAAAATAGATGTGTGCTATCTTTGGGATTGCCGAGCACATTGTGATGACTTGATATTTAGGAGATCGCCTCAAGTCAATGGGTGGATAGACAATACAGTTTTAGACTAGGTTGCTAGACATTGGGTCAACTTAGAAAATTGGTATTTTGATCCGATTGGTTTGTCCTGGGTGGAATCAAGAGGGGGTGATTTCTGTTGTTTATATTATAACAATAGGTGTTTTATGACCCAATTGACATATCTTGGAAGGACTCAGGACTGGGTGATCTCTATTGTGTTTAAACCTGAAAGAGATCAGAAGAAAATAAGTAACCTAGGTTTGGTTCAACTTTCTCTCATTGCCCATGAGAAGCTTAAGAAGAGTGGGCCAGGTTAACTGGGTTTAGCTCTACTCTCTCAATTGCCCATGAGAAGCTTAGGAAAAGTGGGACCAGTATAACCGGATTTGGTTGGGCTCTCTCAACTGCCCATGAGAAGCTTAGGAAAAGTGGGTCGGGTTAATTAGGTTTGACTCAGCTCTCTCAATTGCCCATGAGAAGCGTAGGAAAAGTGGGACCAAGATAACTGAATTTCGCTCGGCTCTCTAATTTACCTATGAGAAGCTTAGGAAGAGTGAGATCAGGATGTCTGGATTTGACTATTTTGATGAATGGTATACGCTAAGGTTTGACTTAGTGAGTCACGACTCAGTAACTCGGTCCTAGACTTAGACTTTGGGATAAGTTAATGAGTGGTGCTTGCTAAGGTTTGACTAAGTGAGTCATGACTCAGTGACTCAATGAGTCATGATCAATGACTCGGTCCTAGACTTAGGCTTTTGAATGAGTTGATGAGTGGTATTTTCCAATATCCCATAAAAAACTGCAAGCGAGCTATCTCTACCATTTATACTATGAGAGATCAAAGATCCAGATTACATGAATTAAGCCTAATTATACTACGAGTTAATTAAGCCTAATCATAGTTAGCACTAATAATAATAATTAGTGCTAAGTGATAATTTTTAATTGATTTAAGATAATGTCACTAGTTTCCTAATATATGGGGTAGTTACATGGTTTAGTCAGGGTTTAAACAGATTTTAATGTGTTTAAAATATCTAATTCAACATTATCCTGTTGTCCATTAGCCATATGGGACCTACCATTACCACTGCATGGGTGGGACCCATGTGTGTACTATAGTGGGGCCATGGCAGAGTGCTCTTAGGCACTAGAGAAATTACCAGTGGCCAAAGGCCACTGGTGTTTGGCCACTGGTGTCAAGTGAGGGACCTGCCTCTTGAAGACTCCTCAAGCTCCTCCTCCAAAATCTCTCTAAAAAATCCTCCCTCTTAAGAAGAGGGAGGGGTATTCTAGGAATTTCTTGAAAATAAGCCCAGCTTCACCATTTAGGGTATTGTGAAAATTTCTAGAAAATGGGCTCAGGTTCACCATTTGGGGTATTTTGGGAATTTTTGGAAAATGGGCTCAACTTCACCATGTGGGCAGCTTGGGAATTCCTATTTCACCATTGGGGCATTTTGGGCATGCTAGCTTCACCATTGGGGCATTTTTGGAAAATTTTGGAAAATGGGCTCAGCTTTACCATTTGGGCAGTTTGGGAATTCCTACTTCATCATTGGGGCATTTTGGGCATACCAGCTTCACCATTGGGGCATTTTTGGAAAATTTTGGAAAATGGGCCAAGTTTCACCATTTGGGTAGTTTGGGAATTTTTATTTCACTATTGGGACATTTTGGGTATGCCAACTTCACCAGTGGGGCATTTTGGGCATGTTAGCTTCACCATTAGGGCATTTTGGGCATGCTAGCTTTACCATTGGGGGATTTTGGATATGTCAGCTTCACCATTAGGGCATTTTGGGCATGCCAGCTTCACCATTGGGGTATTTTGGGCATGCCAACTTTCATTGTAATTTCCATGCCTAGATTTTGAAAAGTCACGTATATCCATGAGTTTATTTGTACAAATGCAACACTTCATTGACGTCTTAGACTCCAAAGTCCAACCTCAACTAAGGTGTTCCTTAATGGCTTGAACCATTTTTAATGCAAGGTTAAAAAAAATCATCCTATTCATGTGGATGAAAACTTCCAGGCATGTTAATCCATTCACATCTCTAGCATCAACTTTATTTTTTTTCTTCTTCAAGCCATTTCAGCTTATATGAAATTTTTGATTATGTGACTGATGTATCCACCCATTTAGTGTATTCCACTTTGCATCTGAGTAGGTGGAGATGTTGGTTAGCCTCGTCATTTGCTCAATCTGCGCAGGTGGAGAATTATGTTAAGGCATCATACCACGTAGCCTGGCAATTTTGTGACCGCTTAGCCTAACGAATTTCCAACTCCTCTGGCAGACTCCGCAGTATCTAACAACTTGCCAAATGACTTGAGACAGGTGGGCTTCGACGTATTTTGCTTGCATAGCTGGGCAAGCACGTGATGGATGATTCCTATGTGGCAAGCCCATGTGTCCAGACTCCAGAGACTTGAGGATGTCTAATCTCCGAAAATAACTAGTGCTCACCAGCCCAGAACCTCTAGCTGTCTCCCTGACTGCGTCACTTTGAAGTGCGCAGGCTTCATCCGCACAGGTGAATTTCACCCCTGGCCCTGATTGCACAACTTGAGGGATGCTATTTTGGGCCACATTATCTAAATCGCGCAGCCTGCTGTCTCCACAACCTGGCTCCTCTTACTTGCGCAGCTTGAGTTCATGTTAACCTCTGCCTATCTCATCTGCACGAAACTTCAGCCGCTCCTCAGCTGCAAACCATCTCGGCGAGACATTATTTTCAACGTTGTTGGCTGCACGGATAAGGATTCACCCCATTTGCACGGCACGTTAGCATTGGCATGGAGGAGATCATCTCACCTCACCAAAACGGCTTCATCAAAATAGTCCGTCAATCACTTATCTCTCTCACGGCAACTCTACAAATCTCTGGCTACTGCAGTAGCAGTCAAGGTCTTCTGTTGGTTGCTCGCCTTTGGTGAGTGTGCATGGGTTGTCTTCTTAGCAGACGTCGCCTTCAAGTTGCCTGAATCGGTTTCCTACAAGCAGCGAGTTGATCATCCAGATTTTTGAAGACAATCTGCATGCCATCTGCTCAATCTCGCAATATGAATTACAGCAAAGCCAGTTGGTGAATTTGAGAGCTGGGATACATTTGGATAGCAATCATACGGTGCCCTATTGATAGACGTGATCCCCCAGGAACAACCATGGTAGTTTGGCAGCGGGCATTGAGGGAAAGGCAAAAGAGTGCTTGATCATGTGCTCTTTAGTTGGAAATCCATTGGTGTCAATGATTTTATTCTCATGTAGCTTTGGAATTTTGAGTAATGGCTTCCAAATTTCCACTAAAGCAAGCAATTTCCAAAGCCCATGCCATGAACCCACCGGCAATGAAGCATGTGATCTTATCACTGCTAAACTCATTGATATCAGATATCAGCTTCTTTGAACTACTAGGCTTGGTGTGGAGAAAACAATTCAGTCAGCTTACCCACTTTCTTTCTGTGGTCAACATTTTCTTGCAGCTGATGCTGGAAGCTTCATCAGACTAACATCTTGCGGCAACCGTCGTCAGCACTCTAGCAGTTTTTCATCTTGCCATCGACGACCATTGCTTCGTCGGCGAACCAGTAAGGAAAAAATCCTTTTTCTACTGCTAAATCTACCTCCATTTTTTGACTGAGAAAAAAATTGAAGAAGACGATGAAGACGCATCAACATCTTTTCTACCGGTGATGCAGGCTGGGGTTGTCATCAACGTCCGACCATCTGTTGGGTGATCTATGTTGGCCAAAAAATTGGTATTGACTTTTTGACTCCAATGCGGTTGATGTTGCAGCCGATCCTCCCTTCCAGTCGCCAAAAATTTCAAAAAAGCGCTTAAAAACTCATTGTTTCGGCCGCAAATTGCTACTATGATGTCATTGTCCGACCACCGGTCAACCGATCCGCTTCGACCATAACATCTTCACCGACATCCTAATCTCCGATGACTATTTGCTGCATAGGATCTTCATTTTCGTTCGGCGAAAAGTTTGAGACAAAGTTCCTCGCTACAGACGATGCTATCACCATAGCTTCTTTGCTGCTTAGTGGATGTGAGAAAATACACTCGCTAGTCATCTCCAAGGTTGTTATCCGACTCTGATGTTGCCTCCACTGTCCGACCTCCCAACTACCGTTGGTGATCGACAAAGTGACATTTTTGATTTTCGACAGTGGGCAAAAACCCATTCTCGTAGTTTGTCTCCATGTCTGATGCGGTCAGAGCCGGCCATCCGCCACCATGGTCTAATGGCTGCATATTAGTAGCTTGCCAGCATGTTGAAAGTTCATTGTTGCCAACCGCTGGATCATTGGTCTAGATAAATCCTCTCAGTTGTACGGCACATCATCATGCCTTTGGCTGCATAGTTAAACGAACCCACTTCTTTCGGTTGCATGGCATGTCAGCATGCCTTAGCTACACGGTTAAACGGTCGGTAACAAAACCGCCATTGTGAATGCCTGGTTCTGCTGGAAGCTTAATACCTCAACATACCCAATCTGCCAAAAGATTATCTTTCAAATCCATGTAGATCTATTGTTAGATATGGAAAGTATCCCAAAGAAGTACCATTTCCTACCTTTCATTTTTTTCCCAAATATCTAGACTAGGGTTGGCATGATCTCATTCCATCAAGAGAAGTAAGCCCCATTAGAATTGAAGAACTTTCACCAGAATGGGGAAGAACTCCAACTCCTCCATCATCTCCTCTAAAACCAAAGGAGGAAAATTGTGATATTCTTCTTCATATTTATCATCCAATCAAACTCACATTTTTTGATTTCTGAATTCAAAGCTCAATCAAAAATCAATTTTGAAATCTCTAGAATGTTTCTATCTCACTACCTTGTCATCCATCCCTCAGCTCTTCCATTTCCACAAATCACAGATTAGATTGCTCTTTCAAGAATTCAACTGATCCTTAATCCTCCTCTTATTCCCATGGGTCATGAAATCAACATCAGTTAGTTAGCATCTTTTTAAGATGCATATACTGGGAAACTTCTTTAGATGCTTCTATCAACTAGGCCCCCTAGAACAATATTTCCATCTCCCTCAACACATTTCAATAACATTCTTATAACTAAGAAAGAATTTTTGTTTTACTCTGAAGCTAATTTGTAAGCTATTACTGACAATCTTCCACTTCATTATCCAAAGCTTACCAATATATTACTTCATAATAAAATTCATGTGAATTATTCCAAACTAACCCCCTCATTAAAATCACAACACCACCTCCTCCAAATATAGTCAAAAAACCAAAAACTTTTCCCTATCCAAAACCAAAAGCTTCCAAAAAACCACATTCTATTCCCATAAAACAAATTGTCTAAACAAAACCAAAGAGGAAACTCAGAATTCCACCTCTCAAAATTCTTAAAAAGGCTTCTCCTCTTCGATATACTTTGTATTATGAGGAATACATGGCTTGAATGAATGCCAATACCTAAGTCATTCTTAAGAAGAAACCTCCTCTTTTTTCAAAATTCTTAAACCCCACATTCAAAGATTGCATCAATATCATTTATGTTTCAACCTACAAAAGCCCCAACCCAAGAACCACCTGCTTGCATTCCCAAAGATCCCACTTTTATTCCCCCTCTTCTTCCTCCCAGAATCAAGTAGGTTGTATCTAAACTCAGATCATCTCCCAAACAATCCACTAAAAAACCCACACCCACACCCATAACTCCTTCCACAAATACTCCTTCTAAAAACCCCCACTTGTTCTCTCTAACCTACAACAGAAAGTTAAGAAACTAACTAACTACTATATTTAATTCACACCTTCCTTTTCTGGCTACATTCATTTTTCTGTGATGTTACTTCATTGTCATATGCTTTTTCTATTGTATCTTAAATTGCAATGATGTATCTCTTTTAGATCTAAATACCTCTTGTTGTACAATATAGCTATCAATCTAATGTGCAAAGTTCTATCATTTAAATGCAATCTCCTACCTATTCTCTTATAGTTAATTCTTTTTTATTGTGACAAAAAGGGAGAGAAAAATAAGAGAAAAAATAAGTTTTTAGTACATTCAGGGTACATATATTTAGGGGGAGTTCACCCATGCAGGGGGAGCACAACTAAGCAAACAAAAACACATTACCTATATTGCTTATTCTGAATTTTTTTTAAAGGTTTATCACTCAAATGTTTTATCATCATCAAAAAGGGGAGAATGTTAAATCTAACCCCTTTACTAAGCTTGATTTTGATGATGAATGAGATTAAATAACTTAGTTTTGATGATGAACAAACAAATGAGTGGAGAATTAAAGTACTAACAAATTACTTTCTAAGCATTGTAGCATTAAATATTAAAATAGATTAAGAAAAGTAATTGCAAAAAATAAAGGTGTGAATAGTAAAATTATTATATTAACACCTCAAAGAAAGATATACAAAGGAATACTTGAATAAAATAATGTTCAAAGTCATTAAAAAGTATTTCAGAATTTGTTTAGAGGCTTGGTATGAAAATTAGAAGTTAAAAAAAATCAAGAATCAAATTAGATATTAATCAGAAGTTACACAGAAATGTTTCATAACAACATTAGAAATAGAATACATAACTCAAAAGTTACCAGACATAACTTAGAACCAAGCCAAAAGCAAATAAAAAATTACTCAAAATCAAAATGTGCCAATCTCGAACATTAGAAGAAAAATAGAAGTTTTCTCATAAGTACAAAAGGAAGTCAGAAGTAAAATAGAAGAAGTATTTGTACTTAGAAGCTCTTTAGAAAAACAATACAAGCATTCCCAGAAGAGACCTCGGCTATAAACGAGTAACCCAGAATAATGTTATGCTATGCAAAATCAACTCAGAAGACACTTCACTATACAGAACCATGCCAGAAGAAATCATGAAATACCTGAAGCAACATAGAAGCACTGTCAGAAGCAACGTAGAACAACGATGCAATACACAAAAGCAATGAAGTAACACTGACACACTACACAGAAGCATTCTCAGAAGCGTGTTCAAGAAAGCATGAATCAATTTAAATATATAGAAGCAAAGCCTAAGCTTCACAGGCAAATCAGAGGGTGCTCAGAAGTTCTTCAAAAACTTAAAATGTGACCATTGAAGGATAAGACAATGGATAGAAATTCTGAAGAGAAATACTACCAAAAATCTACTTATCACAGAAATTGTGAAAAACTACTTCAGAAGTTTTGTTAAGTTAGGACTTTACTCAGAATTTATGAACCTCGACAATATGCAAAAGTCATTACCTATCCTGCCTAACTAATTTAAAAATAATGCCAAAGGTTACAACAGCTAAAAATTTTCAAATCCTATATAAAGATGATTAAGGTGACACTTAATTATCAGAGATTACACTAAAAATCATCTTTGATTCAAGGAAGAGCATTCACAACTTTCCATCATTCAACTTTAGCTACTATGACACTGCCAAAGTATTTAGAGTCCTCAAAATCTGATTTGCATCAACTTCAAAAGGAGTTTGAATCTAATCTCATTGCATACTTTGTTCATTCAATTAGGTTTTAATTTTTGTTCATGTTTGCCTAAGTAAGAGGCATTATTTTTTTACATTTGATTTGAAAAACAAAGAGTTAGTTGGTAAGCTCTATGAAACTAACAATTTGTAAAAGTTTCTGGTTAGCTTTGAAAAACCAGTAAGTTAGTTTATAAGCTTAGAAAATAACATGTATAAGTTAGTTGGAGAGCTTGAAAACCAACTTATAAAAGTTTTTGGTGAGTTTGGAAAACTAGCAAGTTGTTGATGATCTTGCAAAACTAACAAGTGTTGTAGTGGAACCTGAGTTCAGTAAACGAGACTAACTCAAAGAAGTGGAGTAGGATTGTAGGAAGGCCAAACAACTATAAAAATACAGTGTGTATGTGCTGCAAGCTATTCTTTCTTTTATTTTATGCTCACTTCTCAAGTTATTGGCCAAAATTTTGGAAAGCTCAATTC
>JAYJMB010003868.1:0-13595 GCA_036873735.1 Pouteria campechiana
CTTACTCACACTACTACAGAAAATTAGATTGGAGCAAGGTTCTAAATTTGGGTGCCCACGACAGCACCACCAAATTCATTTGTCTTCTCTTTTCTCTTCTTATTCTCTCTTTCATGTCTCATGGCTCTACTTGACTAAAGTTTTATCCTTGGTTCAAGGAGACAAGCCTCAAAATCAATATACTATGAGATCTAATTTATTTTTATTATTCACTTCATGCTTTGAGTATTCAATGTTCTTCTATGTTTATGATTATAATTGCTATGTGTAATTGCTAAGAAGGTCAACTATTTTATCATTCATTGCAATCTAATGCTAAATTAGATATCAAATCCATAATTATTTAATCTCTCTATTTTATGAAATAACTATGATTTATTAATTTTCTACTGATAGTAATTATCAAATCTTGAAGAATATTTGACTAAATTAAATGCAACTGCTGTGCTTATATTGTTTAGCTTCACCAATCTCTACAAATCTTAAAGTTGCTATTAGATTAAACCTTTAGCACTAGTCTAGCATTGTTTAGTATTTAGGGTTAATTAGAATATCTGTTTCTAATTAACTATGTTAAAGGAGAGAGAGGAAAAATAGTAACAATGGTGAATATTCAAAGTGTGAATTGATTTATATTTGCATCAATGATCAGCTATGAGATTCTGATGGTGGATGTTGACTTGAACTAAGGTTTGTTTCTTTAATTGATCTCGTTTATGACATTATTTTCATTAAATTGAAAACCTGCCATTCTCATTCACATCACATAAAAATAGGTTAGATACTCTTCGTGGGTTCAACCCTTACTTGGATTACTATAAGTAATTTTTCTTTGAGTATAGGTTTTAAATTTGGTTACCTATGATAGCACACCTGAATCTTCTTCTCTCTATGCATTCATTCTCATTCTTTTGTGCATATTTTTTTCTCATCCTCTTTAACCTTTTTGATTATGACAAAAAGGGGGAGAGAAAGCATGTTTTGCAATTAGTTACGGGGAGAATCATTAGTTACTTAGAATTTTCTTTATACTCTCTTTACCTATGAAAGGTATCAATCATCATCAAAAAGGGGGTGAATGTTAAGTCAAAACCTTACTTAGCTTGATTTTGATGACGAAAATGATACTTTTGTTAAGTTTTGATGATGAGCAAACATATGAGTGAGAAAATTAGGTTCTAACAAATTTCCAAGTGATACAGAAATAAAATGATAAAACCAAGAAATAATTCTAAGAAAACATAATTGAAGTGATATGGAGTGTAATGTAGTGAGAAATCTATGTAGATAAATCACTATTTAAGTTTTAGAGGAAGAAAACTCATAAATGTAGCAAATTTTTTTTGGTATAATTCAAAGGAAGACTCAAAAACTTAACAAGACTTTGAAATCAAGTTCAAGCAATTCAAAAGTTATTTTAAAGGTTTCAAAAAAATTTAAAAATTTTAGAGGAGGATTCAAAAGTTGCAAGAAATCTGAAAAATGAAGTCTAAAACTCTTCAAAGGCACATTTAGAGGAAGAATTTCAAGCTTTAGAGCTATATAAGTCACTCTGAAGTCAAGTTTAGAATGAAGTCAAGCTTCATAGGGTACTTCAAAGGCTTCAAGCGATGCTTGAAAACAAGTTAGATTGAAATTCATTTCAAAAGTACTTTTAGAGGAAGGAATTCCAGTTTCAAAGATCTAAAATGTAGTATGGAAATGGTATCAAACTTAAGTCTTCGCACCTAAAACATAGGTGTGTATGGCAAAAATGGAATCCAAATGATGTGGGGAAAACAAATAGTTGTGCAAGTGCAAAAAATGAAAGGCAATGGAAACACACAAACACACAAACACACAATAATAAAGACACAAAGATTATAGTAGTTCAGGCCCCCTTGGCACCTACTCCATTCTCTAAGGTTTCTCCAACCTTAGGTTCTATTTCTACTATGGAAAAACAACTTTGTTTTCCCAAGAGCTCATCAAAAACTCTTACACAGTTGATTTTCACAAGCTCACTAATAACTCATATAATGATGGTTTTCTAGAGCTCACCACCGACTCATACAATGATGGTTTTTTAAAGCTCTCTACCAACTCATAAATCTTATTTCTCCAGAGAGAACTAGTAACTCCCCACTGGTTTAATGAGCTAACCAAAAACTCTTACAAATACAAAGGTGTAGCCTCTAATCTAGGATAATGGGTACACACAGTTAAAGCATAAACATAAAAGGATAAAACATTAAGTACTTTATAATGATTCAAACTCCTTTGATATGGAAATGATATGGCCTTGAAGCTCCTTCATCTTGACAATGCCTTGGAGTGACTGCACTTGGGAAAATTGAATGGGTTGTTGTTTGATTCTTGTTTAGCTTATTGAACCCTCAAGCACCATGTTTCTCTTTAATAGATCTTCTATTTATATATTTTGAAGACCCTTGGGATCATTTGGAAGAAGATTGTTGGAATATAAATATTGCAGTTCTTTATTAATTTTTGAATATTGAAAATAGTAAATTTTTACTATAATAATTTACTATAGCAAATCATTGTAGCAGTCAGGAAGACACTGCTTTGTTTGAAGTTATATTTCAAACTGTTTATCTATCCAAAATTTACTGTAGTAGATTACTATAGTAGTTGCTATAGTGTTTTGATGGTTCAAATTAGAATACCTCGCTAGTGCGCGAGTATATAGTAGTACAATATGCGTGAGTAAGGGTCTATCCCACAGAGAATGGTCAATTGATTTAATTAAATTAAGTTATGAGCTAAAACTACCTTTGAAAAGATGGATTGATCATTTGAACTAATAAGAATAATAAACTAAAAGATAATTAAAAATCTAGAACTATAGAATGATATAGGATAGATTGCAAGTAGCAAGGATCTAGGATTCAAATTTCATCACTTAATGACTCCTCTTGCTATTTGGATATTGGATTCAATGCTTGCTTGGGTTCATTCTATTATATGATTATTACCATTTGGTGTACGGTGCTTTCACTCATTACAATTACCTATGGTGTGTAGCATAATTGAGGTGAAAACCCATTATGATCAAGAACTATGAACCAAGTAGAATGGTTGTGTATTAAGTGTGGGCCTTAACCTTCTACTTTTCTCATTCAAGGAAGCTCATGGTTGTGTGTTAGGTGTGTGTGCCTTAACCATGCATAGACAATCAATAAGATTTATGAAACTGGTGATCAAGCAATCACACAAATCAAAACATTGAAATAAATCCCATGAATAAAAACATAGACTTGCATTAAATAATCAATAATCCAAATAACAAGGTTTATCAAAAAGGGCTACATCTTCACCCTAAAAAGAAGAAATTAGTTCATCAAGAAAATAAAAGACACTCCCCTCATGATGATCATACTACAAATCACCTTCTTGAATCACCTTCGCTCTCCTTGAATTTCCTTCTTTGCTCCCCAAAATATCCTCAGAGTAGCCTCCAAGAAAACCCTAGACTCCCTCTGAGAGCTCTCTCAAAAACTATTAAAAATAGGCTTAAAAATGTAGCATTCCACATAATAAAAAATAAAAAACATTAAATCTATGGTTTGATCAGTCGCTAGCGCCGGCGGCGCCATCACGTTGATCATTTTGCTCCTTTGCATCCTCATCTCTGCTCCCTTGCTGCTGTGTTTACCTTCGTTCACTGCTTTGTTGCCCCATATTTGCTTACTTTCTCTCCTTTTCTCCACTCTTCCACTAACCTAAACACACAACTAAAACATGTGAAATTGACATAAAACTAATCAAAGATTGCATTGAATTAAGATAGAAAATACAAAATATAAGTGAATGAAATTCACTCATCACGTTTGGTTCAAAATCTCTGTCTAAAGCTAATAGCTTCATCCAAAGTCTCTGCCCAAAAGTTACTATAGTAGTTGTGATCAACACTTTGTTCAAAGTTAGTTCCACAATGTTCGAAATCTTGACTTTGTCCAAAGTTAGTTCTGCAATGTCGGCAATCACAGCTTCGTCCAAAACTTGTTCTTCTTTATCCGAAATGGCATGTTGTCCATTTAAACCACGAAATGTGCTTCCCTTATTTTCTTCCTCTATTAACAAAACATCATTAGCTAAATTCAAGTCATAAATAATTTTATAAATCATTAAAACCAAACTCTTTGAATCGACATAGAGGATTCTTTAGAGGAAGCAAAAGCGCTTCATAGGTTTGAAAAACTAGCCATTACTAGTAGTTAAGACTGTCAGTTTGTTAAAGGAAGCTTCAGAGGAAGCAACTCGACCTTTTGAGTTGTAAAGTAGCTATTGAAACACCATTTTACCTGCAGATAGCCTTCATAGAAAGAGAGTTGCGCACCCAAAAGTCTGAATTAAATGTGTAATGGTAATTGACACCTTCACCAAAACTGTCGAGTTCTAAAAGTATTTTTTAGAGTTCCTAAAGTCTTATTGGTGAATTTTTAATTGAGTAGACTACAAATCATAAAAAATTGTGAAAAAATTACCAAAAATGGAAGTAATGACTACATTATATTCTAAGGGATATAAATTAAAGATCAAATAACTGGAAGAAAGGATTTATGAAATTTAAGAGAGAATTAATGATCATTTACAAAGCATTCAAGTTTTTTTCCAATGAAAAATTTCAAACTCCAACCATGCTACACTCTTATTTAAGGATCAATGCATCATCAATACCACACTTTCCAGAGTCTGAGCTCATTGTTTGTATTCTCATATTTTTTATTTATCCATTCTTTATTTGTGTGCACTCCTACCTAGTTAGGAGGCATTTTATTTGTACAAATTAGTTACTGTTTGATTGTGTCTACAAGCAAGGGGCTTGTACTATTGTTGGTTGAAGATAACAAATAAGAAAGACTTGTTGTGATTATAAGAGTTTGTTGGTAGCTCGAGGAAAACCAACTTGTGTGTTGATTGGTGTTTGTGGAACCTAAGACTATAAAGGAATCTTTCTTTAAGGAGTAGAGTAGGAACCCTATTTGGGTCGAACTGTTATAAAAACATCTTTCTTCTATGCTTTGTATCATTTCCAATGCTTTTCAAGCACAACTTCTTTAATTTGGCTAAAGTTTTTAAAAGCTCAATTCACCCCTTTATTGAGATACCTTCTCTGTCAGGGACCAATACAAAGCTACTAAACAAGAGGGAGGATGTAACTTTGGTGGAGGAAGGCAAGGTTTAGAAGATAATTTTCGTGTATTGCTTAGAGAATTCAAGGGAGAGTTTAAACTATAAATTGGGTGACATCTGGAAATAGATTCTCCTTCTAACTGTTCTTCTTTTCTTTATCTTCACCATGTTTAGAAGGCTTTAGATTATTTTTGACTTTATCATTAGGAGCTAAACTTCTCTTTCTAGAGAAGAGATGGATCTTATGTTGAATATTATGGTGTGTTTGATTAGTTATAATGTTGAGGTTTTCATTGGTTTATTTGTGATTGTCTTGCACTTAATGCTTTTTATTTACTGGCCATCTATTGAATGATTTTATATTTGGGATTTGACACGCAGAAGATTTAATTTTAAATATGATCTAGATATCACAACATGAAATTCTAAATGACTTGAGAGAGCTTTTAGGTTTTGTGAAAACATTTGAAAGAATTATAGATCTTAACGAGTTCTTGAACTCCTGATTTTTTTACAAAGATATAGAAATTGGAATTTTAAGCATATATAATTGACTTGATACTGAAGAGTGGGAGTTGAGAAGTTAGAATTTTTTATTTATAAAATAATAAAACAATCAATATATAATGAGTTTAGAACGCCATAATTGAAATATAACTAAAATTGATACTCTAAAGCTTTTATCCATTGAATTTTCTCTACCAAAGTTTGTATGTGCTCTATTTACTTTTCATTGGATTTATATATCATTGATTTTCTAAATAAACTTAGGATTATTTATTATAATAGATAGTTAATATATGAAATTTACATTCCCAATGGAGATGACAACCCTTCTCATCATTATATTATAGAACTCGACACTATACACTTGCGATAAGATTTAGTGAGAACAAGTGCATTGGCACTAGATTATATTTGCAAACTAAGCTAGTGGAACCCAAAACAAGGATGTGAGCTAAAAAGAGTTGAATAGAGAAGTTGTCTTGAACCACCATATATTGTGCCTGCTATTTGTGATTGATTTGATTACTTAATTCTTGAAATTTCAAAGTAACCAATTTGAAATGAGATTGTTTAAATTCACTAAAGTGCATAGAAATTTTAATAACCTAATTCATCTCTTCCTCCTGGGTTTAGTCTAATAAAGGGACCAACAAGTGGTACCAGAGTAGGCTACAAAAGAATTTGTAGAGACGCTAAATGGCTAACCCATTATCTTCATCTTATGTATTTTCTAATAGAAAATCATCTGCCCAATCTCCACTATTCAATGGAATCAATTTTTTTATATTAGAAGTGATAATTAAATTATAATTCCTTGCAAGTGTAGGAGTCTACGGAAGTATAGCATGCAAAAACAAGGGTTGATCCCATAGAGAATTGATCAAACTAATTTAATTAAATCTAGTTACTTAAACTAAGATAGTCCTAAATCAACAAGATGAAGTGGAAACTAAGTAAATCAACTTATAAGATTAAATAAAATAACAAAAACAATGAGTAATGTAGAGGAAATTTCAAGGTTGCAAGAGTCTAGTAATCCGATTTCACCACTCACAGATATCCTAGAACATTGGGATGTTGGATTCAATTTATATCTTAGATTTGTTCCATCTAATATATAATTATTATCTTTAGGTATGAGAGTTTAAATCAAGTATTTTCACCAATCCAATTACTTATAGCATGTTGTGTAATTGATGTTGAAAACTCATTAAGATCAGAAGAACTTTAATGGACCAAATAGATTAGTTTAGCATAAGGTGTCTGCCATAACCATCCATCCATTCATTCAAGAGGGCTCTTATGTAGTTTAGTGTAAGATGTCTATCATAACCATGTTCTCAGACAATCAATCTAATTCAAAGAATTAGTGATCAAGTAATTAAATAAATTGAATGACTACAATAAACACCATGAATGAAACAAGTTAAAACTGAATTGATAAACCAACAATCACTATTTAACATAGAATATCCATGAGGGCTACATCATCACCCTAGAAAAATAAATTTAGGTCAGAATAAAAACAGAAAGAACACTCTTTGAAATATGCATGTTGCAAAACTTGGAATCTTTCTTCCTCTCTTGCTTCCTTACAAAACTTCTTTCGCAAAAACTCTCCTCCAAAATCTTTGGATGTGTCCTTAAATAACCCTTGAAGTATGGTTTTTGTACATTGAACCATGAAGTGGATACCTCTTATGCAAAGAAATTAGCTTCTAAGTATAACTCAAATTATAGCTTGTCTTAGGTTCTAAAGATAGCTTCTATAAATTCACACATCTAGGATTCTCAAGATAGCTTCTAAAAATTGCAACACAACTTATGTAGAGAAATCTGGTTCTAAACGTAACTTCAAATTGCTGCAAGTCCTGGACGTTGTGGCACCAAGATGGTATCAACGATTTTATTCCTCTAAAGCTACTTTGAACTACCTTTTTTGGAATGTGATTCTAACATATATGTATATATGATTTGAATGCAGACAATGCAAACTTCATTCACACTTTGATTGTAGACTCTAAAGTACCTTCTGAAGCTTGAATTTTTCCTCTAGACATGCTTTTGAAACCTTTCAGAACCTTCAAACATGATTCTTAAGCTTGAATTCTTCAGAATTAGCAACCTTTGAAAAACTTTAGAAGTTCTAAAGTTGCTTCTTAAAGACACGAGCCTAGAATCTGTCCAAAGTCCGCAACTTCTAAAAAAATTCAGAAGTGCATTGCTAACTTCTGAAAGAGCCTCTGAAACTTGATTTCTTCTTTTGAATGTTCTTCTAAAAGCCTTCAAAACTTCTGAGCATGACTCTAAAGGTAGCAACATAAAGAATCTATCCACAATCCATAACCTTTGAGAATGCCTCTGAATTCATGAATTTGATTGCAAAATTATTCTATAAGCTTCTTTTAGAGGTTTCAAAACTCACTTCAGTGCCTCTAAAGCTTTTGAATGCCAACCGAAACACCTTTAGACCTTCTATCACTATCCACACATTTATGTAATTAATCATCCTTCAATCATTTTTTATCAACATTATAGTCATGAAAATAGATAAATTAATCTTAAAAATTATTCATGACATAACCATTATCATCACTTTAGCATATATTCAATCATTCACTATTAAAGATCACATTTGTTGATTCAAATTGATACAATGATTGATTATTAAATAACATGAAAATATGATATGTAGGTATTGAGATCATTTTTCAATCCAATTAGGCCAATGTGTGAATATCAACTCAATCACGTGACATTTACCAATTGATTGTTAACTCATCTTAATTTTTGTCAAGAGCAATCAATTATCAAATTTTATCTAAAGTAATCAATTATCAATTTGGACATTTCAAACTAAATAGTAAGCATGAAATAAGTTTTTGTATCTTATATCCAACAAATCTCATTACATCAATATCACACTCTTATCAATAAGGTTTCAAAAAATGATCAACTCGTATTATTCCAGATCCAAATCAATATCAAACTAGAAATATCAAATCAAAAAATGTGTCAAAGTATCCAAGCCAACCATGAATTATATCAAATCAAGTTTTCAAAATACACATTAGAAATACACATCAATACTCACTACAAGCCCTCTCAAAATAAAACATAAAAGAAATGAAAAACACTCACTTGCTCTCCCCCTTTTTGTTAAGCATCAAGGGTTAGAGCAATGGGATGTATATCACTAGAAACTATAGGAGCCATGGGATCAATGTGAGATGTAGACTATCCCCGAGTGGTAACCTGGGAAGTGATGAGCTTAGCAAGAGTAAATATAGCTCAGAAGTGGAACTGGAAGGTGGATCTATGGGAGGAATTGGAATAGTAGCAAATGTAGGAGTAGAGTGTTGTGAAGGTGTGGTTGATGTTGTAGGTGATCCTAAAATATGATAGAAGTAGGTCCATGTTCTGCTCGATCTTGTGTATGTGGGATTCCTATGCATTCCTAAGTTCACGTACTTCCTCTCTTAGTTCTTTTACATTTAGTGATAACTTTGCAAATGCAGAAGAGGGTCTAGGAGTAGGCATGTGAGTATGGGAAGATGAGTCTTGCTTTGTAGCTTTTCCACCTTCTTCTTCTCTTTCCTTTCTGCCTTCTATCTGTTGCTACCCCTAGGAGGGTGCTCTTACTATTTCTTCCTCTTCCTTTTCTATCCTTTTCTCTTCTTCCATCTTAGCCTCATATTTGGTTGTTTGTTCTGCCAAGTATTCTTCCATTCTAACTTGTATTCTTTTGAGTAAGGTCTCCCCAATCCAATCTTTCTTTAGGGTTGACATTATTGGTCCCTTACTTATGGTAGCTTAAGAAGGGGTGGGGAGGGAATTAAGCTTCTAAAAATTTAAGTTAAATTAAAACAATGGTGCTAAAATAAAATAAAGAGAATCATGCAATACACTTAGACACTGATTTGTATAATGGTTTGGCCCAACCTAAGTTCCTACTCCACTTCTCTGAGTCCATCTTTCTTACTACACTTAGATTCCACTAACATCTTGATCAATGCACTGATTAAATACACTTTGGTTTTCAGAGCTCACTAATAATTCTCACATTCACAGCAAGTCTTTCTTACTTGTTGAAACTAACATAAACAAATTGTTGATCCTAAGGGCTTGGTTTTGATAATTAATAAAACTTGTTTATGACTTGAATTAAGCTAATGATATTGCTGCTAAGATTTTAGTTATAGAAGAATATTGCAATTGGATGTAGTAATGTTCAGATGGCTTCAAAAAACTATCTCAAGCTTCAAAAGGTTTGAAGTGCCATCCAAACAGTTTAAGAAATGCTTTAGAAGGCTAATACGAGCTTTAGAGGTGAAGTTCAAGTCTAAAGAACTCAGACTTGAAGTTTAGAACATGGGAAGCCATTGGAAGATCTTGAAGCCACATCTAAGATGTTAGGTTTGCTAGGCTTCGCTTAACCCAAGAGGGGAGGGGTGAATTGGGTATATAAAATTTTTTTAGCTTAATCCTTGATAGATCAACTTCCCTCTTTTCGTACTTGTGAGTGAAATATACTCAAATAAATAATAAAGTAGTAGAATGTAGGAAAATAAAGCAATCACACACAAGAGACATGATGTATAGTGGTTCAGGCAACATTCTCTACTCGAATCTTCTAAGGGCACATCCCTTGTGGAATGTAGGAAAATAAAGCAATCACACACAAGAGACGTGATGTATAGTGGTTCAGGAAACATTCTCTACTCGAATATTCTAAGGGCACATCCCTTGTGCCTTAGGTTCTAGTATCTCTATAATGGAAATACGAATAGTGCACCTAGCACTCTTTTCGATTCCATCTCTAGGGGCCATAAACAGATTAGCATTTGATTACAAGACACTCCAACAATTGGCTTGCTCTTCTTGATTATAGCTCAAGGGGGCATAAACTCTAGTGCCACTACACTCTTCTAGATTCTAGCTCTACAGGGCATATTATCACTCCCTGCCTAGGGCCTATGCATTTTCACCTTTCCTTATAATTCCCCCATTTGTTTGGGGATGTTCAACCAAAAATCTGGTTGGATCTACCCTAAAATATGAGGCTCTATACTTGTGTAATTATTTATCATATGAAACTATAATTTCAATAACTATAAAGCAATGACATAAATCATAAAACACACACCCACAGCTGCCCAGAACCGTAGTCGCATTATGATGGCAATAGACATAACTAGAAATATACAAATTCATCCATAATGTCACAAATATTTATCACTAAGACATGCCAATACATTTCTCTTATATATGTTTAGAATACATCAATAATTAATTTCTAGCAAAATTTCCAAATGCATATACAATATGGGGAATTTTCAACCCTAATTTATTATACCAACACTAATAATATCTTCTAATCTGGCTCACAAGAACTGACCTTCAGTTGGGCTTCGATGCTTAACCTACTAGCTAAAATTAAAATAAAGGCATGAGTTCGTGCAAACTCAGTAAGTAGGCTGAATAAAGAATAATAATCAATCAACACAACATGTTAAAAACTAGACTACGAAGAAATACTGACAATGCAATCATACCCCAAGGTTGAAGTCCACATTATGCAAATATGCATTCTACTCCATCCAGGCGTATAGTCGTGCCATCAAGCCACCTTATCTTATTAACATGCCCTATAGGTGCATGATACCATAATTTTTCCATCCAAGCACTTCATATTAAGTCTACGCCACTTGGGTACACCCTAATTGTTATTATAACTATGCCATACATGCATAAAATATATCATGTAATATCCATGCAAATATTATATTAAAAGAAATTCATTTACCAAGCCCATATACAAGATCATGGAATGCTCCCCATTCTATCATTACACACATTCACATAATATAATACATATCGGCACAATCATGGGATATCCCTTATCCCATCAATTTCACACATTCATAGGATATACAATAGAAAGAGGACTCATGGGATAATCTCTATCACCATTCATCCATGCATAGCAGAGAAAGAATCAGGGAATGAATCAGGGAATACACACTATCCACATTAGTCCACACATGCATAACAAAATGACATCAACAAAATCATGAGACATTCTTTATCCCATCACATTCACATAGTCATATAGTATAATCAATACCATTCAATACATAATTATGGGATACTCGCTATCCCCACTATTCACACATACATACATATATTAAATAAAAATTCCTAGGATATCCACTATCCCCATCCATTCATATATGCCTGTGTACAAGTATGGGATATTCGCTATCTCCATCCAGTAATACTATCATAAGAAGAAAGCAAATGCCTACTTATCTTAATGAAGAATCATCTTAGAACTTCTTGAGTTCCATGCCTTACCATTCTGCTCAATGATCCTACACATACAACAAGTCTATTCACTTACAAAGGCAAATTTAACTAATTCATATCAAGCCAATGAATTACAATTTCTAGATACTATGACCGGTCCACTGATAAGTCTATATACCTTTCAAGTATATAGCTGCACTCTAATATTAGCCACAAAGCTATCTAACTTTCATTTCACTTTAATCATTTCTCGATCATGTACTTCATGTGTTAAATACATCGTGTTAATGCCTCTTTCATAGCCAATTTTAGGTTGCAATATAATCATAGAAGCATTTCATCAAACATATGATAAGCACTATTTAATTAACATTTCTCCTTTAGGTATATCAAATATACTCATTTCTAGTTACATACAGTAACAATTAACAATAATTTAACCTTAACAACAATGAATTAACCTCCATAACAGGTTAATTAAACTCTAAATTTCATTAACTTTTGTTGTCATGTTTGATATACAATATTCATCATTTATTTTTCAATTAGGGTGTTATACACTTCATGAACGACCATCTAACCAATTTTCTTAGGTCCAATTAACATCAACAACTCTTCAATCAATCAATTAAGTATTTTTCCCATGACCAAAATTTACTATTCATGAGTTATTAAAAACCCTAACATGTAAAAATTATCCAAATAGATGGGAGACAGAGCTTATTATGAAATTCACATGTGGCTTCCACTCCAAAATGAGGATCCCACCTCAAAGCTCGCATTAGCCTCCATAAATTGTAGCTAAACAAATTTTCCTTCTTCTTTCATCATCCAAACAATGAGAGCTCACATTCAAATGCATAGATCATGGTTTCACGCCTAGACAAGGTTTTTCCTCAATAATTTTATACAAAAATGGCTGAAAGGGGCATAGGGTACAAGTGTTTGGGCATGGGAAGAAAAATGGAATGGATAGGATTGAAAAAGGGGCTAGAATGAACTTAAAAGTTTGTCCACTAACTTATTGCACCAGCCAGCTCCATGGTGTCCAATTCACTTGAAGCCATCCATTCACATTTCACGAACTGACATCATGGCGCACATGCTGCTGCCACCTTTTTACTTGGTTTTTCAAGTCTTTGCTCCTTTTTCTTTTCTCCTATGTTTAATTCCTCTTTAATAGTGACATATAAGCCTTTCTTAAAATCATATTGATAATTGTAATAATGCCCTCATTTAACTAGAGATTATACCATGGAGCCACTTTACCCCCACATATATGAAATCTTCTTCCAAGATCCCTTAAATTCTCATGTAATTCATGTCTATAGGCTTTGCAAAACACTTTTCCTCTATTCAAGTCACTATTATAACCAATAAAAGAAATTATCTCCCTCATTTTTGACACCCTAGGTGTTACACATATACAACTTAATAAGATGTTTGTTAGACACTCGAACAAAAAAACTTACACTTCATGAGGTTAGTCTCCTATACTAACTCAAGGAATACACAAATAAAACAAAAAAATAAAAGATTACACTTTGAGCGTGTTTCTTGGTGAGCATAGTGATGAGAATGCAAAATGTCATATTTTATTCTCCTAATACTTCATCTTTTGCACCTATTTGATTCCTAAATAT
>JAYJMB010003869.1:0-17359 GCA_036873735.1 Pouteria campechiana
GCGACAAGAAATGCACTGCCCCATATGCCCCCATTCTAGAGGCAATCGCCACGGCCGTCTGAGCTCTGCAGCCTACGTATGGCTGCTGGGAACCTCAACCTTTCTTAGTTGAATGGTTGATGTAAAAATAATAGGCCATGTTAATTAGTCCTGGCGTGGTATTAATTAGTCATGATTAAAAGTAATGCGAGCCGCGGCAGGGAATCAGCTCAACCTGTCTTAGCTGAGTTGATGGGTTCCTGCCATTAATGTATGGCAAGTCATGCAAGTCACGGCGCGGTACACTAGTGATTATGAAATAATAAGCCATGTTAGTAATGGCATCGTGTTGGAGTACTACTGCTGGTGGTGTCTGTGTTGCTTCCTGAATGCTACCTAATCTTTCTGGTCATGCCTTTACTCCTGAAATCTGTCAATTTTGTTTTAGAAACATCTAGAACATCCATGAGCACTAACATATCAAATATTCCTATTGTCAAAATTACATAAGTTCACTTACATGGCAAAGGTTCCTTAAAATTTATAGCACACCAGATAACCAATGACTCCCAGGTTTTATTTATGGGTTGAAATGTATTCGTTTTAAAATTAATTCTTTATAACAAATAACCAAGAGAAAATTTTAAAATGAGCATGTTATAGATTATTTATGTTTCCCAACCTATTTCAACATAAGCATCTCCTACGTGCTTTTAATCTTTTTTGTTGCGCCAAACACACGTTCCATGGTTGTAAATTTGAGTACTTGCTTATGCATATTAGGTAATGAATCGAATGAATATTAGCAACGTCGAATATTTACTTTGGTTATATAAATTGGAAATATTTATTATGATAATTTCTAATTTAAATATATATTATACTCTATATCTAATTTCAGCAGTTGACTAACTTTATAGATGATATAATCCTACAAAGCAATTTATACTAGACCAAATATATGGTTAATATTGCGATTTTGAATGAAGAGTAACTTTTATTCCCAACTTGAATTACCCAAATTTCAGCTGGCTGGGAATATTTTTCTGTTGCTGGTATTGACATGGGTTAAAAAATGCAACCCAACCCGGAAAATTGGGTTGATTTGGGTGAATGTGGTTGCAACCTGATCAAACAAAAAATTCGCTTAATTAAAATATAATCCTATCCTTCCATCCCTGGGCAGTGAGCCAAAGGAACCGGTTTCAATATGGAAATCTCCATATAGAACTTTTGTCCTAGCTCCAATAGATGATTGGATAAAATCTAACGTGATTAGCGTGTTTAGAGATACTTATTTAGCTAAAAATGTAAATATTATCCAGATAAAATTTTTGATAAATTACAAAATTAAAATTATTTAAGAGTAAATATACACTCATTAAATGTTTACTTTCGAATTATTTTAATTTGTGACCCGTCAAAATTTTTATCAGCTTATTGTTTACATTGCTAGCTAAACAAGTATTTTCAGTGCATGGTATTAGAGATCAGCTCTGAGCTCTGCGTTGATGGTGGCCGTTGTAGCCACTTCTTTATCCCAGCTTCACGCCAGCATCGGCTTCCTTACATCCCAAGATGGTATATGTGCCGCCCTCCTCTCATCAACCCACTACCCATCAGTCCTCTTTTTCACGGTAGTTACTGATGGTTGTTTAAGAAGCTAATTATCAGCCGCGAAGCAAGCAATAATCTGGCCAATTTATTCTAGGGAGAAGTTGTAGTTAGTTTGGATGATGATTCTGAAATCTATGCATAAACGTTGCTGCTGCTGTTGTTTAAATGAATTTGCAGGGATGTAGCAGCAGCAGAGGCAAAGCATGCATGCTGTGACGATTGCGCCTGCATTCGTTAGTCGATACCTAACACCGGAATGCCGATGCATGGATGTGGGCGTTAAGTGCAACCCCGGGGGCAAGCAATGCGTCTGCGGCTTGTCCGAACCTCGTCATCGCCGCTGCGTCGACATCAAGAATTACTGCCACAAGAGATGCTCTGATTCATATGCCCTTATTCAAGAGCCAACCACTGCCGTATGACCTGTGATCTTAGCTGATCGCTTATCTTCCGATAATGACTGGTGTTAGTCATGATGTAGCAGTATTAAAGAATAAGCCATGGTATGATGTTCAACTACTGGTGGCGTGTCTGTGTTGCTTCGTGAATGCTGGCTGATCTAAATTGTCATCTCTGTTTATGGCTTTATGCCCTGCCCCGCCCACTTCATCGTGAATATGGATCGCTGATTTTGTTTTAGAAACGTACATATATTCACATCTGTTGTTGCATGTACGTAGCTGATGCGTGTTTTAGATATCTTGATGATCGTCCAAAAGGAAGGATGGGTTAACGCAAACATGTGAAACATGGTTTAATGGAACGGAGCTAGTGGGATACAAGCTTCCAAATTATTTCCTTGGAACCTTTTCGTCTGGGCCCACCTTGGTGATTATAAGAAATCCAATCCAATTGTTATATTTATATCATTTGTTTTAATTATTATATGCCATAAGAAATCATTTTAAACGAGATCTTGGGTAGCTGCATCTTTTAAAAAGATATAAAATCATGCATAAAATATGAAAGCTAGACTTATTCACTCAGAAAAATTAATCTAAATAGGGCCTAGGGATAATATTTTAGAAAGTATAGATATGAGGAAAATGGTTCAAAATTATATATGTAATTGATGGATGGAATTCATTACAAGCTTTTAATCAAATATCCTTCCGCTTCAAAATGGTCTTTCTTTTACAGACAAATGATTTTGTAAATATATAAACATTTATAGCCCAGTTAACAGCACAAAAATCTGAGATGATACATGTAGCCGAATCAATTGATGCGTATGTTAACAAAAGTAAATGCCAGCTAGAAGGAACAGTTCGCAGAGACAAGTTGGTACAAGTAAACGTAAGTGACTGGATTCGCTATAAACTTTGGTAGAATTGGGTTATGTTGGGTCAAGAAAAGTCCGAGTTTGGTTAACCAGGGATTAAGTTCACTTAACTTCTGCCAAATCCAAGGTTGAAAAATCCTGCTCACTAGATTGAATAGGCACTGCTAGACAGCCCACAATCGAGCTGCAGTAGCAATGCCTCCTCTTGCAGCTCTTAAGCTATATGTGAACAAAGGTCTCTTGAGGTTGGCTTTGATATCAAATAACACTCAAAATGAGTGCACTTCTAAAATAATTAATCGTTGACAATTTTCTGTAACCTTGCATGTTACCTAAGAATTTTCTGTACCCTAGATGTGACCTACCAGAATTCACTACATGGTTTGGGATTGTTTAATTAAAGCTTGATTCATCTATCTTCCTTTCTTTCTTTATTTGCAATGAAAGATGTCGACCAAAAAATATTAAAAATATTCATTACTTTCGAGAACAAAGATAAGAATGGTTCATCAGAATGCATGTAGCCAACCCCAATTAGGTATGAAATAGCTTTTGACGACGACAACAATTACTCATACGTTTTCATATTTTTGATAAATTTTGGTACAAAATAAGTACGCCTATTTTTAAAATAACATGGATGGATAGCAGAGCAGGGTCGAGCAATGACATTGGAAGATACAATGAATTGAATTTTGTGTTTTGTACTTGAAGTTGTACTAACAATAGCCATTATATGTGCTTGAAAGAATAGGTATTTGTAACTATGAGCAAAACCCTTTTTCTCTGTTGATTCTTGTATACCTGTATAAATGAATCAGGAGCTAGTTGCCCAAGTGCCAACTAAAAACATTTCCAACAACGGTCCACATGTTGTCAGAAATCCCAGCCTGGGGAGGATAGATGAAGATTCAACACAACAGTTCACTGAAATGTGTACTCAAGCCTACCATCCTGTGCAGTCGCTAGCCATTCTTTGCTCTCTTCCACACAATCACCGTTCCATCAGAATCAGATGAGGCCAAGAAATTTTCTCCATGATTCCAAGCCACTCCAATAACTGGACAACCATGGCCCTGCAGCGACCAAATAAGTTCTGAACTCAAAAAGCCAGTGAATATTAGCATGCAACGAAACCTCAATGTGAAAATGACAAACCTGTAACTTGTTGACGCATGTGTGCTTTGGTTTTGTCAAATCGTAGAAGTAAACATTTGAATCTTCGCTCCCAGAAACTTCATGGTGAATGAATAAAACCATCAGCAAACAGAAACGAACTCACAAAGAAACTGCAAGAACTTCAGCAGGAACTACCGAACTAGGGATTAAGCACCACAAAGCAAACAACGGAAAACCAACATGCATAACAGAGAACACAGCAATGCCATTGAAAGGCAACACAAACAGTATGTGAAACTAATTGGAACTGCAACATAATATTGGCATCTCCAAAGCCTGAATGTGGAGATTGTAGATCAAAAAAATGGATGTTCTTGGGAACAGAAAGAATTATGGAAATGTGATAAAATACAAAAGAGGAAAATGAGTAATGCAACATTGATACCATTAAGCTAACTTAAAATATTCAAACCTGGCGTCTGAATGGGATTTTAACAGTGAGGAAACAGGTGGAGCAGACATTTCAGACATAGATTAATATGATATCGAAGACCAGCTCTAATTATATAGCATTATGATGCCATCTTCTAAATTACATACCTAATAATGGAACTAGAAATTTAAGCAGTGTTTTCAATTGTAAGGGTAGCACAGATCAACAGGTGTGACTTCTGCATGGAAAGGTAAAATGGAAGATTTAAAAGGTATGGCATCGTGCCTAGAGGGTGTTTAGTTGCAATTCAATGTCAACACTTCTGAGACTACGCGTTTTATTAGTTGGCTGTTAGTACCCAGGGGAATATTTGCACTTTGTCATCTTCATGTTGTTGACCTTCAAATTTCTCCCCTTAAATTTCTTTCCCTTTCTTCTATTCCACTAGAAACCGATTCATGCGACCGATGTCCAAAATGTGGACATTTATTACTGATATTTCAGGGGTTTAATAAATCGATATACTTCACAGAAAAGAGTGTAACATCAAAAGATGCAAAACATCAGCAGGAATTTAGCATGGCACAAAACATGTTCCAGATTGATATTTGCCTGAGGCATTGAATGTTATTTGTGTGGTTTGATGAAGATAGAAAATCCAATCACAAAACAGATTTGGATAAGACGTACAGGAAAATAGAGTTAGGTCCTCAGCTGGGAAAGAAATCAATGTAGATATTGAGACTAGATTTGGAAAGAATAATAACTAGCAATTGAAAAGTTGGGTTGAATTCCTTTGCAATTGTGGCATCTTCATTTTGCAGATAATACCTGATATTTATTTATTTGTTTGTTTCTTTCCCCTTCCGTCACAGACTGAGAAGCTGGCAGTGTGATGACTTGAGTTCTTTGCTTGAAAAAATATTTAGCAATGTTAAAACTCAGAGAATGTTAGGTTACAATTTTTACTGAGGTTCCTGGAAAATCCAGTATGGGTTGAGTCTCTTGATATCTTATATGCATGTTTAGTTTTTGCCTAAACATCATTATCCCAGTGAAGTATGCAGGAAGGAATAACACCTTCAAAACCTGTGTCTATGATATCATGTGCATGAAAATAAAATAGGAAAGCCACTTTATTATTCATCACCAAACAAAATAAAAAACTACTGAATCCAAAAATTAAGTTCCAGATGTAATCTAAGGACCAAAATCTGTTCTAGATCAAGAAATACAAACCTATGAATTCTCCTTTCTCAAGTGAAAGAAGTGGACAGAAGGAAGCACGAATGTTATGCACTCGAGGCGCTAACTTGAGTGAACACCGGAGAGTCAAATAACCTTGTATCTCCAATGCAACACTACAGGAAACAACATTATAGAATTAAAGCTATATCCAGAAAAGAGAGAACCAGCATGGAGAGGGAGTCCCATCAAAAAACCTGAAGAAAGACAGACTTCCATCCTGTGCACATACAAGCAGCACGGGCCCCCGTGCCAACAAAGAAAATGTTCGATACTGCACAGTTGTGATTGTTGAGTTGCGTTTACTACTGCTTTTATGGCGATGTGTCCTGGATAATGCTCCTGTGTGGGAGTTCATGCTGACAGTATATATGCATCCCTACGTATTTCAATAAAACAGAGAAATGTTGAGCTGTGATATCTCAAACAATCGGAGGCACACAATAGACAGATTAGTGCACCTGGGAGTCTCCACAAAATATAATTTGACCAGTATGATCATTGTCCATGGCAGTGACTCCATTCTCAAAAACAGCTTTATAAATGAAGCGACCAGTGCTAAAATTTATCACCTGGAATGATTTTTTCAAACAAACAAGGCAAGGTCGCATTAAAGCCCAATGATATAATAAAATTTATAACGTTAACACAGCCACTAATACTCAGAAAAAGGTAAACGGTTCCCATCATTCCATTAAAAAACACATAACAACAAATACATAAAAGCCAATTCCATGAAATAACTAAACATCATAAATAATAGGAAAGACATAGTTACAGTGATTTCTTTGTTCCCATTGCCCACAGAAAGTAAGTTGTTATTCACCTGCCAAATGTACAGAGCAAAGCACAATGAGATCAAGTATTCAATTGCAGAAACTCACAATGAGATCAAGTATTCATTTGCAGAAACTAGTGGTTGAAAAATACAAAAGATGTGAATTTTAGCACAGGAATTTATAAAACAAAGTAAACAGATTTTCCAAAAGAGGGAAAGGTAAATTTCATTGCTTGTCAAAAAAGTTATTTTCTGAGATAGAATCCTCACTAGCGCTTAAATCGGGGGCCAGTATAAGCAATTATATTTTCTCATTATGTATTGTCAACAGCAATAAGATAAGACGAATACAAGCATTAGATTTTATGTTTATCTCCAATGGAGACCCAGAACAGTGACAGTTGAGGCACGGATGGGTTAAAGTTGACCACTCTTGAAGGTTGAGAAAAGTGGTCCAAAAGGATGCTGATGGAAGTTGTAAGAAAAAAATTAAGGAACTGCAGTCCATCTGATGACATGGTCTGCTATACAATACAAATTGCATAATGAAATTAAGGAGTTCACCTCAAGTGATGGGGAAAAGCCCTGATGATGATAACATTGACAGCAATGAATTGCCAGTATCTGGGGAAGGGATTCAGACAGTTATGATCTCCTTCTTTGTAAGTTTCACTGATTGATGAGATCATAGACAGCTAATTCCAAAATAAAGGACAAAGGATAGGTGGAAAGCTGAAGAAATGGTCTGTTATAAAGTAAAAATTGCATAGTGAAATTCAAGGAGTTGCTTGAGAATCTAGAGCTTTAAAAATACAAGAACAAACATATGGTATCTAGAGTCCCTCCCTCTATTCCTCAGAACCTTCATTTCATAACCTCTTATATCACACCCAAGTTCCAAAACTTTCCACAGTTCTTCTTCACTCATTGTTCCATAACTGTACAGAGCTTACACTTTCTAGAGTTCTTCTTCTACCTGTCCATAATTGTAAGGAGCCTTCGTTCAATAGAGCTCTACAGTGCGACACCAAATCTCCCACACTTTCCACAGTGCTTACACTATGTTCCACAAATCAATTTAAAAAATGACTTTGTTTGTAACCAAACCAGATCTAAAAGTCAGGGGCAGTGGAATGTGGATTGACCTGTTTGTTTTGATTGGGGGGATATTTCTGGAATTCAGGAATTAAGAAAAGGAATTTTGGAGGCCAGATATTAGTTTTATGAAAGGCGAGGGCAATGGATTTTGCTGGTAATAAACCGAGAACTTGGGCAATTCCTTTTAACTATGGGCATTAGAAATTGAGCACAATACCCTTTTAATTTTTTTAAATTTTTTTCTTGGTAAAATTTTATGGGGTGGGACAAAATGTCAGTGCTGTACAAGATCAGGTTGAGGATCATATGCTTCCCTTTGCACCAAACTCAAACAGGAGAAGAAACCATCAAAGAAAGAAGAAGAAGATGATGATGATGATGATGATGATAGTTCATCAAGAAGAGAAAAGAAAAGAAAACGTCTGTAACATACTTGGATATTCCAACAACATATATTCCAGAAAGAAAGAATCTAATAGCTTCTACTCACCGGATGAAAACGTATGCATAGTTGTGAAGAAACTCCATAAATCACACGAATGCAGTTGCCTTTTGTAACATCCCAAACTCTCACAGTTTTATCAACTGATGATGAAGCAATGTACTGATTGTTGGATGAAAAATCAAAATCTGTAAATAAATTAGTGCTTTAAAAAATAAAGCAATGTACTGATTGTTGGATGAAAAATGAAAATCTGTAAATAAATTAGTGCTTTAAAAAATAAAGATAATGAATAATAGAAGAACAAGGCAGCATTGCTTCAGCTTAATGGTGCATTGTCACTAACAGAATTTCTAAATCACTAAACTAAAACACTAAGTGGCCAGCTACTTTTGATAAATACTACGGCCAGCTACTTTTGATAAATACTATGTATTCATTGCCCAATAATATGACAAGGTAAAATATGCTTCTTGTATTTTCTGGCATTCTTTTCAACAGAAGATAAAAACACACTCAAACAACCTAAAGAAATGGGACTTTTTAAATATGGCCTGGGTGATCTTAGTAAATTAGTTATTGCATTGCAATGTCTAGATTTCTCTAGTTCATTTTCCGGCAGCTTATTAATCTCACCATGTTACTTCTCATTCCAATCTTTTAATTTTGTAATATCAAAACCTGTAAACGATTATTGTTAAAGACGTTTGTGGGATCAGCTAAGGTATCCGACATACAACTTTTCCATCATTGGCTACCCCATTTGAGAAGTTAGAAATCCAGAGAAGGCTAATCCAACCATCATGTGGGACATGATGAAGATTTGGAAGTTCCTTAATTGTTTTCTTTTCAGATTGCTTAGCATAACCAGAATATCTAGGAAGAAGTTAAGATAAATGGGCAAAACCAACATAAAGTCAACAAGAAACAAACAATAACATAACTTTCCACAACTTCCATAAAAAATGGAATATCCCAAAGACAAATGCAACTTATACCAACCTGTGACATCTTTTGAATGCCCTCTCAACTGGTGCAACATTGACGGAGGTTGCGAGAGAGTGCAGACTGTCAAGCTGCCATCAGATGCACCATATGCAAGTAGATCTGATCTCATATGCCCAAATTTCAAGACAGTAACTGGCACCAAATTGAACGATATGGAGTTAGTGGCTTTTCATTAAGGAAGAAAAATAATCATTCTAGAAAAATGAATCAAGTAAAAAATTGATAGAAGTAGCTCTTTTCTTAATCCAAGAGGAGGGGAACCTGAAGCTTTGCAATTGTCAAAGATGCAATGCATCCCTACAAAAGAATAAGCAGGTTCAGAAAAATGTAGTGGACGATCTCCATCACTCATGGTAGAGCTGAAACTCGTCCGGTGACTTAGTGTTGGATTTCCAACTCGCAAATCCTATCAAGAAGGAAGCCTTTTGTGCATTACAAGGATGAAACTATATAGATATCATTAGCAGACTCAAGAATCATTTGCATTCCATGCGACCATTGGACTGTAATTTCTAACAGCAAGAAGCTAATAAGTTTTAAATAAAAATTAGCTGGCATAGTCAATCATACATACCCTGCTTGAACTCCAACTTTCCGCTTCAAATAAGAGAGAGAGTGGACTTGCAGATGGAGCCCAGCGACCACTGATGCATCAAGCAGTAAACCACCCTGATGTCAGAATGTATGAAAACATAAATTGGCAGGGAACTTAGAAATAAAGGAGGTTGATAATGAAATTACAAGAATTCAATAGTTTCTTTTTTACTTACATTTTTCTATCTGATATTTTTTTGGCATGATTTGCACAGTTACAACTCCTATAAAAGTTCAAAACCCTATAGAACCAGTTACATTTTATCTACTAGCTTTTTCACCACTGACGCCATTGTCATTATATTGGAAAGAAAACATAAACAGAATTAACGGTCATTTTATCTTGTCTGTTGCAGCATACCAATGTCAATGACAGCTCTAGCTTCTAGATATTTATATAATCATCAGCTATATGGAAACATAGAAGGCCAGATTAACATTTTCCTTTCCACTCAATCAAAATACTGGAGATATTCAACCAGTAACAAGAAAATGATGGCATTTGACTGGCTGATTATCATGGTAAAATTTACTCTGTAACATTCGTGGCTATCCACTAAAAATTTCACTAACCTCTGGCTTGGTGTGCTTGGTTGGCTTGGTATTATCAAGCTTTCCCAATTTCTTGGTCTGCGAATGTAGTTGCGATAGGCTACATAAGCTCTTCCATTACATTTCCAATCCTTCAATATTGAGATAACAAATTATTGTCTTATTGAATATCTTGAAAAAGGAAATTCTATTAGCTGCTTGTGAAAATATAGTTTCAGTAGAATTAACACAAAGTCTAGTCACATAACACATGATGATGATCAGGCAGTAGACAAGAATAGAACTTAAGCATTCACTATTTAAAATAAAGATCTTTTCTCCAAGTAAAATATACAAACTAGGTAAAAATTCAGTTTATCCAATGAACAAAATCTTACCACTCAGAAAATCATCCTTAAGGAATGACCGCCATAGAGTTACCACAGTTTCCATAGCCTGTTTTTGTAGCCCCCAGAACAGAAGGCCACAAAATTGTGCCATTCCCATATATCAAGTCAATGGCAATGAAATTAGCATGCAAATGTTGTTTCTAATTACAATGATTGAGTGTAATTGGGTTCCTTCCCAAATATGGAAGTTGTAAATCTCACTGCCAAACTATCAGGCTCTTCCAACAAAAAAAAAGTTCACAGCATTTAAGGAAGAGAAATCCCTTAAAGGAGGCTTTCAAACCAACTTTAAAATTAAAATAGTCCATTCACCCAAAGCCTAGGCGCATCGAAATACGTTTCTGCTTGCAGAGTTTTTCTGAGTGTTATTATCGTCTATTATCTTACTCTGAGAAAAAAAAAAACCAATACAACTGAGAAAGAAGCAGCTGGAAATGGAATCCTCAAAATGCTTGCCTAAATCTCAGACATAATATCAAGCCGGAATCCAGCTCTAGAAAAAGGCTAGCTTTTTAAAAAATAAATAAACAAACAAAAATTTTCTCCTCCAGCGTAGACCTTCCAAGTTTCCAAACACTGCTTCCGGATTCCGCAGCATCGCTGTAGAATCGGTTTCGCAGGGAATCGAAACAAATTCTTCAAAACATCGAATTCCCAGGAAAGAAAATAAGACATGCTTCCATTGAAGACACAAAGCGAGCGAAATCGCAGCAAAGCAAGAATGAAACGCTGACGGCTACCTTGCGGCGATCGATTCCTGACTGGGCCTTCCTGTAGATAAGAATACGGCGTATACCAATGTAATTGGGATCGGATTCGGCATTCGATGGCTGGAGGAAGCAGCTCAAGAATTCGAGATCCGACTCCCTCCTCTTCCTCTTTTCCTCCTCCTCTGTCACCTTCTCTGCTGCTGAATCTGCCCTCCCCTCCTCTCCCTCCATCTTCCAAAGGGAAACGAAAGAGATTCCGGGCGAACTTTAGAATTTCATGGCATTTTTCTTTTGTGAACTAATCTTCCCAAGTTTGGAGATCTGGACTCTGGTTTTCAGAAAATTGCAGGCTTCTGCTTCTATTCTCAGCTCAGATCTGTTGATGGCTGTGCGGCTCGACGGATTAAGATACACCAGCACTTGTATGCGGCTATGCGCCAAACAAGCGACTCATATCATGAATACGTGCAACTTGTTTAGTTGAAAAAACCGGACCGGAGGTTTAACCTTTTTAAGTGTAAACAGCTCTGGTTCAACGGATCAATCTATGGAGCAAACCGGATTTTGCTGGTGACATCAAAATGATATAATTATAATTATAATTATTTATTAATATTTTTACTAATTAATAAGTTTATTTTTAAATACGTATATTTAAAATATATTTAAATTGATATAAATATATTTTACTTATTTTTTATTTTTTAAATTAAAAAAACTAATGACTAGCCTCAAATGGAACTGGCCGATCCGGTCGGATTTTTTAAATAATAGTGAAGATATTGAAAATTTATCTGTTAAAAAGGAGAAAAATAACCAAATTTTGATATGACATGCATTGAGTAGTGATATTGAATATTCGTTTGATTTAGGGAAGTAACTTGGGTAGGGTACCCATGAATCGAACTAAAATTGACCCAATGTTTTTGTAGTTTTGGTTACACCTTAATGACTGAGGGGTAAGATCAGTTCCACCTTTTTGACCCGCATTCATTTTTATGGTAGATTTGGTTCTAAGAATTGGGTACCTGAACCGAACTGAACCGATCTGCATAAATTATCAGAAAAATTAACAGGTTTTAAGTAATTAGAACACATTAATTTGGTTGGAAACACTGTTCTCGTGAATCCCATAGTGACTTGAAATCATAAAAGTTACTCATGGAATTGTTTGTAGTTCAGCTAGTTATAGCTGCATAAGTTTGCCTCCACCAATACATTAAAAATTATAGAAGAGCCTTTACAAACAAAATTGTGTAGTGTAAAAGGTAGATTAAATGATTTGTAATTTCGTACACCATATTAAACACGGAATTCATCCTAAAATATCACAAAAAAGTTAAGAGAAATGAAATTAAATGTATAAAGACCTGTAAACCGGGAGGCGAATGTGGGAATGAAACCCATTTCTTGATTCAAGGTAACCAATCATGATTAGTGTAAAATAATAGTTGGCCTTGCATCAAAGGTCAGTGGCATTGACAATATGGCTGATATGATGGGTAATTGACATGGAAGATAGATATCTTTCATTGAATTTCATTAATTGAAAGCTGCATTATAGATATCTACATTGTCGATAGCTAATCTCTCATTGAATTCCATTAATCGAAAGCTGCATTATAGATTATCTAAACTGTCGATAGCTAATCTCTCATTGAATTCCATTAATCGAAAGCTGCGTTATAGATTATCTACAGTGTCGATCGCTAATCTTTCATTGAATTTCATTAATCGAAAGCTGCATTATAGATTATCTACATTGTCGATAGTTAATCTTTCGTTGAATTCCATTAATCGAAAGCTGCATTATAGCTTATCTACATTGTGGATGGCTAACGATATCCACCTTAAACATCTTTTTATTGATATTACGGTGATAATATAATATATTAAGTATTTTAGAATTTTTCACAAGATGTAAAAAGGAGATTGAAAACTAGAATTTGCAGAAGAAATAAAGATAAATAAATAATTTTTAAAAAACTAATAACACGAAAATACTAAATTTATTATAAGAAAATAATTAACTATTATATCAAATAAAAGTGTAGGAAAAAAAGCATTTGCACCTTTTTTCCATTTTTTGCAGCTTTTATACCTCATTTATTTCAAAATAAACAAGCTCTAAAACGGCAAAAGGTTTTACTATGTGGGTTTGCATGCCAATGTAGAAAAAGAAATATAAAAAATACAAAAAAGAAATGGTATAATATAATATGAAAAATTATTAGAAGTAAAGTAAATAAATGTAAAAAACAAGGCTTTTTGTATGAAGAGATGAAAAATAATGATTAAATATATATATATATAATAATATATAATTTTGACAAATTAGATGGAAGATGACATCCGTAAGTGTGTAAAAAAAGGGTTTCCAAAAGGTGCCAAAAATATTATAATGAGACTAAAATAAAAAGGCTCTCCTGAGATTTAAAAGACTACATCGAGTCACACCCGAGGAATATTTGGGAGCAATTAGAACTCTTCTTGTACGCTTTAGATCCGTGGGATATACCAATGGAGGTCTGCATGCCAAAAATTATTTGAATTCATATGGATATTAATTAGCCGAAGGCCAACGGATACACTATGTTGGAAACCAAAAGCATATTCCGTTAGGCCGGTAAAGGATGCGGCACAAAAGTAGTCAACATATGAAATCTCATCCGTCCATTAAAGAATCAGTTACTATATTTATCATCATTCACCAAATCCATTAAATTAAATATATTCTTGAGAATTTTCACAATCACTTGTGATCCATCTCATAATTTCGGTTTCATCTCATTATGGACTTGGAATTTTAGCCCGTAGCATCTCTACCATCTTAATTACACGAGATTTACATGTTGTCTACGTGATCTAAACCATTAAACCCGTCAAATCACAGGGACTAAGGAGGTCAATTGCATGGATTTTCCCCAGGGATATTGGGCCCACAGAAGCGTTTGAAGGAACTATCCTATCAGGAAATTCAGGAAACGTAAAGAGTTTGGTTCAGAGCGGTCTCTTCTTCTCTCCTCTTTGATGCCTTTATAAGAAGGGACGCACTATTTCTGGGAATGCGTTTTCCGCAGGGGCCTTGAAGTTGGAAGAAGATGGGTGGGACGAATTCGCTGGTTGTGGCCTTTGTGTTTCTGAAGATTGCAGCTTTGTGCAATGGAGCAATCACCAGCAGCTACATGCGCAATGAGATGCCCTCCATCGACATGCCGCTCGATGCATACCCTCCACCCACCCGTCGTAATTCGCCTGAGCAGGTATTTTCTCTTCCAACTTCAGTCCAAATAATTTCAATTTCGGCATGGTTGATATATACCTTCTAACAATCCTCTGAATGCCCAAGGTTAAGGTTACTCTAGAGTCTTCCTTCTTTTTTGTGCTTGTGGTCTGGCGTCTCTTGCACTCCTTGGATCTACCACCTCCCTCTTACCTCAGTATCTCCATTCTTCCGTCAGTATTTCTATTTTTTTGATCACTTATCGCTGACATTCATCAAACAATCCTGTTTAGATTGATCGTTAATCTAATTTTCAAACCACCATAATATTATTTATTATACTATATATGTAAGACCTCTAGAATTCGATATTGAATGTGAGACAATTTTCACGTACAAAATATTAAAAATTAATCGAACTGAAGTACACAATATCTTGCATGTTGTAAATTGAATAAGATTGTGATAGTACGCTAATGAAATCGAATTCAAACATGCCCTTAAGAGTTAAGACCTATTTGTTAGCCATTGAAAGGCGAGAAGGGGGATGGTTGCCAATGGGAAAAAGGTGGCCACACCTGCATTTTCATTTTAATTAGATCAAAGCCATGAAATTAAGATATTCTTCATATAAAAACTCACGTGGATCACATTGAAATGGTATTAAATCACAACGAGTCTTTTTTGCTCTGGATCATTTGATTTTTATGGTTAAGCATATGAAAATAATAATATGATTGTTTTTAATTCAATCAAAAGATAATGAAATCATGATTCTGTCACCATCACAGGTTCATATAACACAGGGAGACTACGAGGGAAGAAGCGTAATTATTTCGTGGGTGACGCCCTTGGAGCCGGGTCTTAACAGTGTAACGTATGGCAGCATGGACGGGAAGTTGGTGGGTGTAGCACGATGCCCCAGCCCTACCTCCTACAAGTTTCATAAGTACACTTCCGGTTTCATTCACCATTGCACCATCAACGACTTGCAGGTTTCATACTCCCAACTCATCCTAATCTATATTCTTAATAATTATTATTTTTATCCAAAAAAAGTATATATTTTGCCTTGTTTCACTTTTTGATTAATATCACCTTTTATTGTGCATTTTTTATACACGTTTTTAATATTTTAGTTTAATGAAAGATGGGAGAACCGTTTTACAATTTTACCATTCTTGTTGGGCATGCGTGTGCAGTACAACACCGAGTATTTCTACGAGATTGGAGAGGAGAAATCTGCTCGGGCATTTACCTTCACTACTCCTCCAGCCGTGGGACCCGATGTTCCTTACACCTTCGGCCTTATAGGTGGGTGCATTTAACGGTCCACGAATTCTTGCAGATGATGTATAATTCCTTGATCTGTGATGATGAGAAGGTTGGTTGGGGTGCAGGGGATTTGGGCCAGACATTCGACTCGAATCAGACGCTTGAGAATTACATGGCCAATACCAAAAGCCAAGCAGTCCTGTTCGTGGGCGATCTCTCGTATGCGGATCACTATCCATACCACGACCAAAGGAGGTGGGACTCTTGGGCTAGATTCGTGGAGAAGAGCACTGCGTACCAGCCTTGGATATGGACTGCTGGCAACCATGAGCTTGATTTTGCTCCTGAAATTGTAAGCTCCTCAAAATTCAATTGGTTGGATGAGATTAAAAACTAAAAAGATAGGAAAAACGGATGTTAGTAATCCACGTTAATTAAAAAATAAATAAAGATGAAATCAATTGGGCTTATCCTTTTGGCAGGGCGAGACAAAACCTTTCAAGCCATATCTGAAGAGGTATCACGTGCCGTACAGAGCATCGGAAAGTACATCCCCTCTTTGGTACTCCATCAAGCGCGCCTCGGCCCACGTCATTGTCCTCTCTTCCTACTCAGCCTACGGTGAGGATTACTTCCATTTGCATGTGTTAACAGTCCAAATTTGTAACTTTAATTTAAAATTAAGTCAGTTTGAAACCTAATTTGTCAATCTTTTTTTTTTTTGAAAAAAGGAATCTCATCATCATAGTTCTACCCATACCCATGAAAATGCGATGGCTATAACACTATGTCTACAAGTGCAGGAAAGTACACTCCCCAATACGAATGGCTGAAAAATGAGCTGCCAAAGGTGAACAGGAATGAGACCCCATGGTTGATTGTCCTGGTCCACTCCCCTTGGTACAATAGCTATAACTACCACTACATGGAAGGAGAGAGCATGCGAGTCATGTTCGAGCCATGGTTGATCCAAAACAAGGTCGACATCGTCTTCTCTGGCCATGTCCATGGCTACGAAAGAATGGTATGTACGCATGTTAGGCCAATTTTCACAGAGAGAAGATATCTGCTTTGTACAAGCTACAAAATAAAATGCTAGCATTAACCATTTTCGCTTGTGCCAGGAACGAATTTCCAACGTTGCCTACAACATAACAAACGGCCTGTGCAGCCCAATTTCGGACCCCTCGGCCCCCATCTATATCACCATAGGCGATGGTGGAAACATTGAAGGAAGATCCAACAGGTGAGCTCACACAACCTTAATATCTCTTTTCTTCTGTTCTTAATGTTGATCTTTGAGGGAGATCTCCTTCAGTATTTTTGGTAGATACATTTACTTATTTGTCATGATTTTATTTGTAATCATATCTTATATATATTTTTTATCATTAACATTATTACACATGTGGTGTTTTCTGTTAATTCAATTCAATTCTAGTTCTTTCCCCTTTTTTCACTTTCTCGATTGTCTTTTTTTCAAATATTGGAGATCCAAGTGACTTACTATTCTTTTATTTTGCAGCTTTACACAGCCTCAGCCAAAGTACTCGGCATACAGGGAGGCCAGTTTCGGACATGCGATTTTCGACATTAAGAACCGGACGCATGCGGA